>PHNY01073982.1:7644-19371 GCA_003724115.2 Anethum foeniculum
GGATATAAGAAATGTTGTTGGAGATGAAAATAGTTATTGATGTCTTAAGTTATCAGGATCTAATATTTTATATTAAATTTAGAGAATGAATTAAGATGTTGCTGGAGTTGCTCTAAATACGTTACTGACCCCCTCTCTCTATATATATATATACTACCTCCGTCCCCGTGAGTAATATACACTGGGGAACGGGGCTCGGCACGCATTTTAACGCTCATTTATAACATAACTACATAAATAATTTTAAATTTTTTTTTCTAAATAAAAGTATAACACTTGAAGTTTAATTCAGAAAAAGAAAATTTTAAAAATGAATTATGAAAGTATATTTTATATTCACTTTAAAATACGTATCGAATTTTAAAAAAATTATGTATACAATTCAGACGTACCATATATAACACACTGGTCTCGCAAGACGGCATTTAACTGATAGCCTACGTTTTGGTAGACTTAGACACCCCCCTCTCTCTCATCTACTTAATTTCTGATCTCAAGGTAACGGATAGGTTGTTGCTGATCATCGGCAGGCAAGTTTCTTCCTTACCATTTTTTTTAATTTCTTATACGAATTTCACTCTATCTGTATATGTATTTGTGTGTTTGGTAATTGAGTATTTTGATCATATGTTTTTTTTGTTATTATTGTTGTTGTTAAGAGGTTTTTGTGTAATTGTGTGAGTTTGCAGTTTATGTTCTGCCCACGTTTTTGTGGTGCTTGAATTTTAGTTTTCTCCATTTTATGATAATTTTCAATTACTAGTAATACTGTCAATTACTTGCTTCTTCACTATCAAGTTGGAATTTTTCTTAATTTTATTCAGATGATTGAAGAATTAGGGAAGTATAAAGCTCTCTAATATGTTTGCTGATTTATAAGTAATGGGAATATAGTTATTTAATATAGATGCTTTGAGGGTAACATAATACAACAAACGGTTTCATAATTAATGAATTTGATCATCAAAAGAAAGAATAATCCACCAATCTCAATGGAAGTGAAGTTGACTTAAAACGATAAATTTTCAAATTTTATTCACCCGAAGAGCTATCATGGCTATCTCCCACAACAGCGCACAGTTCATTCTCTTGGTAACAGTCGGGTGCTTAAGTTTACACACAAGAGTACAAACTACATATCACACTAATCCTGGTCACTCTTATTGTGGAAGATAAGAAATGTAATGACAAAAAACACAACAATAATTCTCTAGTATATATAGCCGGTGACAGATCCTTCATTGGTGATTGGCCAATGTCACTTAAACACACCATTGTATGACAATGTCACTTATACACACCATTGTATGTAGCATGGCGGCTCTTGTTCTGAGAAAATCACAATCATCCATTTTGTGTTCCTTGCTTTATGCGCCTTACTTAAGCCATAATATACTAAAAAACAGAGTAAAAAAATATAGTTGCCTTTGAAGACATACTGCAGAGTATTCATCGAGTGGGACTGATTCTACTTTTTGCAGTTGTACTGCAGAATATTCATCTAGTAGCACTAAATATTTTCGATGCATCAGTCCCACCTTTTGCTCAGATGTAATTACCTAATGGCTGATGCTTACACAGTAATTAGAGAATATATTGCTACTCAACTTCCATCCTGTGATATTGATAAAATAATAATCTTCAAAACAATCTTTTTACATCAGCACCCAATTCTGCCCAATGTTTTCCTCACCTAAAGATTGCTAGGATAATTTTGAATTTGAAAAATTTTCCTTAAAAATTGTGAAGCAGGTAGTTGGAAGGAGACAGCTTAACCGAGGGCATCAATCTACTGGGTTTATCAGCTTTAACTTGTACACATGGATCAGAGTAATTAACTTGATTTTTCTTTACTCTTGATAAAAGCTCTATCACTGTTTTTCTCCGTACAATTTTTTTTTCCTAGTTTACCTTCTCTGTTGCAAGTATTTATATTGTAAAGAGGAGCAAAGCCGAGATGCTTGAAGAGTGGGAAAATAAGAATAAGTGAGCAAGGATTCACACGTCTTAATCACATTCTTTAGATAGCAATAAATACATCCATCTTGTTGGTTTTCGCATGAATAGGAGACAATTAGATGTTGTGAAGAATGAGCAAATATATATTTACATATTAAATTCTCCTAGACCAACACCTAGTATTTGGTAGGATAATATTTGTTCTGGGGACAGAAACAGCTTCTTTTCTCTATATTCTTTTTTTGTTTGATTGTTGGATTGCAGCCGTAATATAAGAGTGATTGTATGTAGTTCACGAGAAGATCTAAATCAGTAAATACCAATTATTTTCCTGGTAAATTTCAGAGTAGCGATTATTCTTTTACTGTTTCATGTATCTAATTACTGATATGCAACTTATGCATGCCATAATTATGAACCTGATTTAGTGGGAAATAGAGTATAAGCATAGACTATCAAGAGTTTTTTTTTTGTTAATCAACATACAAGAAAAGAATAGAAATGGCCTCTTTTTGACTTTGAAGTGCAAGTTTCTGATTTATAACAGATGCTAGTATCGAGGAGGGAGATCATTCAAAAAAGGGGCTTGAATTGGTGAAATCAGCCTCAGATAAGCATCTTGACCATCTGAGGCCATCAGCTCGATATTTTTCAATGACTAAAGGTAGTGGTTCTAGTGGTCTACTTGATTATACAATACCTTTTGCTTTGTATATAATTCATTATGTGTGATTGAATATGATTGGAGATGCGCCTTGTGTCTTCTTACTGTAATCATGCAAAATCTGCATCTTTGTTCTTTTTATATTCTGTTAAGAAGATAAATGTGGTCATGTTTAAGATGTTGTCACAGCTTCCATTTGCTTTGATGTATCAATTTTGTCTCACACTGTTTTTAACTGGATCTCTTTACATCCTACTAAAGCAGACATCTTCACTGTCCAAGATAAATCAAACTACTTAATATCTGGCATGAATTTAATCAGATTTTATATGTTCTGAAATACCCTTGCACCAAGAATATGCAGTTTTGATGTTGTCAGAATTGTATCTCTTTATCGAATTTTGCAGTATATTAGATTTCCACTCATACAGAATAATATCTAAGTGCACAATATAAATCGACTGCATTACATCATTTATGAAAACTTTTAGGCATCAAGCATGCAAATGAAATTCTGAGACAAGTTATGGCAATGACAGGACAAACAATAGATGCTGCAGATCGGGAAAAAGGCAGGTATACCCTTATAAGGGATGTAGACGAGTTCCAACAAGGAATGTATGACAAACCGCTTCCATGCTTTGGCTGTGGAATAGGGTGGTTCTCGTAAGTATCTTGCAACTGATTGATTCCTCTTTTTAATATATTAAAGTTTTAAGTGATTATATGCTTTACTGTTCAGTTTTCTCCTAGGCTTTACATTCCCACTGATGTGGTATTATGCTACAATTCTGTATCTTGGAAACTATTATCGGAAAGACCCTCGAGAACGAGCCGGCCTTGCTGCTTCTGCAGTTGCTGTAAGTTGTACCCTTGTGGGTTTTAATAATCAAAGTTGTGTACAAATGTGACTAAAGCAATTAATTCTTACAGGCAATGGCATGTACACTTGTGGTGTTGATCATAGCAATTGTTATGCTATTCCAATGATGGTTACTTTACAGGCATGTTCAGTTATTGGACATTTTATTTGCTTGCTTAATAGATGGAACTAGACTCTGGGAGTGACGTTGTAAATAAGAAATCCAGGTGCACACGGAGTATTTTCGTAAACCAGAGGTATTTTAGACACGTTGCAACCACAGAAGTGACATCAAAGTCATAGTTTCCATTTCATTGAGCAGTTATATGGGTTTTTTTGGCACAAAAATTATATTGTAAACAAATTTTACATTACAGTGTAACTATCATAGTTTATGCAATTAGGGGGTTATATGCATCCAATATGCAGGACTGCTGGACTGGTGTCATAATATTTTGACTTGTGAAAGACAATGATACCACTGCATTGTCACTATTAATTCAACTCAAGGAGCACCAAATTCATAAAGGGGAAAATCGGAAATGATCAATTACAAAACATTAAAAATCAAATCAAGATAGATTGAATGAGAGAACTTAGACGGAAGAGACAATGTATGTAATTAATATATCCATATTGAAGTTCTTCTAAACAGCAATCACACAAAAATAGGATTAAGACCTGACTTTCCACCAACGTACTTGTTTAAAAGATTAAGATTTGCAAGGTTATCAGAATTCTGAGCTAACAAAATGACCGTAACATGGCAACTGTAAATTAAACCGATATTTATTTCACGTATTTAAAACTGACAACCCTCAAGTAACAAATCAATAGGAGTACATTTTCTTTCCCAAAAAAACGAAATCAACAATAATGTAGCATTCAAAACATGTATGATAGTCCCTCCGAGGCTTTTGATTGGTCTACATAGATATATAGAATAAGAAACATACATATTTAGTTCATACTTTACTAAACCAAAAAAATAAATTTGATGACTTCAATAATCATCTCAATTGGTATAAGAATTCTGCCGCGGGATCGGTAAAGGGAAGCAAAAACATGTTAAAAAGCATATTTCAATCATCGAGGTCTGTTTAATACATTCAGTTGTACACTGATGAACTGCCTCTCAACTTTTCACCACTAAACGAACATATTTGCCATCAACTGTGAATCTAGAGCTTGAGTTAATCTGCACAATCAAAGAAAATCATCAGTACCTATCAAGGGGATAATCTCCAGTACAAACTTTGGCTCACCTTTTGCTCAAGTGTTTCTCTGACTTCGCGCTTATCTAACGTAATCTCAGAATCCACAAGAGCCTTCTGAACAAATTTTTGTAGTTTCCTCAATTTCAAGTCTCCGTCTGGATTCTGCCTCACGTGCATCAATGAAAATGAATGTTATTTATTTCGAAGTAATTGCGGAAATGAAGATTATTGGACTTGCAAGGGATTAGAGACAAAGTAATTCAAAAAGGTGGGGGGGAAAGAGCGACTAGTATCTTTTTCTACTAAAAGATAGTTGAGCTTTCTCCTAAACTATAGATCATTTTTTTAGACACTCACTGCAATTAAGTTTCGCAAAACAATAAGTTTAAGATGTCTTCGTACCTCCAAACACTCCAAAGACTTGTATGCACTTAACCATACATGCACACATTAGTGCTATAACAAAAAGCTATGTTTTTTACATTAAAGTTAATGCAGGCATTCAAGAAACCAAATAGCATAATTATCAGTTATTAGCACAACATAAAACAATCATGCCTAGAGTAGACAAGTGATATAAACCAAGGTTTCTTACCGATTCCAGGGCTGAAGTAATCAGCTTCTTCCACTTAATATTCTTATTCACTTCTTTTGCAGAAGATTTAGTGCCCATCACTTTATCACCTTTACTCACACTCTGTTTGGATTTCTTTTCCTTGCATTCGGGGTCGTCTTCGTTGTTTTCTACTTCAACATTCTGTATATCACTTTCATGTTTTCTCTTCTTACTTGTTAGTGCAACTGTGCTTTCGGTCCCCATTTTGGAGCCATTATTTGCAGGGTCAACTTCTGGCAAATCTGATTTCTTTGGTTCCACTACATCTTGATTTCCAACTAATTGGTCCTTCAAGTTGCTTTCAGCAGAAACTTTGGCGCTTGGAGTTAATTCTTCTGTTTGTTTGGGTGGTTGCTTAGATGCATGGAATGCTCTAGCCTTTGCTCTGTGCTTCTTACCATCAGCATGGGAAAGAAGAGTTTGCCTGCTTGTAGCACTGGTTTTGCAGAGACTGCAGAATCATACATGTACCAACTTAGGACACCTATGGTGAAAAGAATAAAATTTTGTCTACCCCACAGAAATAGCAAAAGCAATGCTTGAGTAGGCTTCTTGTCAAATTAAGGACAGCCATCATCCACTGGTGTAGAGTTTCCCTATTTAAAATTCGAGAAGACCAACGAATGACCAATCTAAGTTGCATTACAAATTTTTATGTACATGTATTCATAAGGGCCATAGCTAGCACCTCCATCTCATTTTCGACATGAAAAGCAGAACTTATTATTGGAAAGATGATAAATACTAATCGGAAAGGCCAAAGCAAAATATCTCTTCGCTGAATCAGCAGCAAGGTGATGAAATACAGCCATATCACATCAAGCAACCGCAACCACATACCAATAACGAATATAATATATACAGTATATACATATATATATATATATAGGCACTTTATCCTAGACCATTCTAGGTAATTGTAGAAGTTCAGGGACAGAAGTAAATTATGTTAAATAAATTAAAAGAAGTTTTAAGAGTCAGTTTTGAGAAGTTTATATTTGATGGTCCTCTAGTTGATAGGGATTCTTCTCTGACAAACAGCTTATGCTACTTAGCAATTGAATTTTCATGGGCATATCACAGGACAACAGCCAGGAAGTAAAGCATACACCGTCGAAGATATACCAGGACACTCTCCACTACCTCTAGAGTCATCATATCTATCTGGTAAGCTCATTCAACAATCTAACAATTACAAGGGTCTTAAAAAAACCTTATCTGAATTGTTTGTCCTTACCTACAAAACCATGGAGGACGCTCTGACAAACCAACATTTATATCAACCTCCGGTTTCATTTTTGAGGCACTCTTGGGATTTGGAGTTGCATTCGCTGAAGCTTTAACTTGACCCTTTGGACCATATTTTTCCTAAAATTAGAATGCACAAATCAGCTCATTCATAAATCATAGAGTGATTTTAATAAAAGTCTTAATTGTAACTGATCATACAAATAATAAAGATTGGTATATGACTATGATATTGTTTTACATGGTTATATACTCCATACTGGAGTAGAGGCAAACACTGTGATTTGTGAGCTTGATTAGCAATTAAGCTTTTTTTCTTCTCAAGCATAAAAATAATCTTTTTTCTCGCTTCTTTCAGTAGCCCGGTAACGGGTTACTACGACTAAAGTACAAATGTACGTTTCATATACTACGACTAAAGTACAAATGTACGTTTCATATTTGTACCGCATGTACAACCTGTTAACTAGAAATCTCTTTCATCCTCTAGTAAAAACTGTATGAAATAGACAATGTCAAAAATGCTACTCGCTAGTTCCTCCCATATGTTAAACTACAACATGTAAAGTTCAATCCAAGCATTGTCCAAATTCG
The DNA here is from genome assembly GCA_003724115.2 of Anethum foeniculum. NCBI lineage: Eukaryota > Viridiplantae > Streptophyta > Magnoliopsida > Apiales > Apiaceae > Anethum > Anethum foeniculum. The sequence continues at coordinate 14,805 of PHNY01073982.1, forward strand.
GGTTTACCAAGCAAAACTATTTTACAAATTCCAACCAATGTGAGAAATTAAAATTCACTTAGTTTGACTGAAAAGTATTACGTAATGATTTAAAAATTTATAACTATTTACTATAAACATATACACTTGGTGTTTTAACAAAAAAGGCTCATATGGGCTATAATTTATGGAGAAAGGTGACCAATTAAATGAGGATTTTTATAAATGGATCAAATCGCTGATTAGGAGAATCAGAAGTAACTAACATAAACCGCAAATCTCCGATATGAGTTTAAATAACATATCATAAAAGCAATGAAAAGAAGACAGAGACTAGAAATGACAATAGTGTGATCATGATCCTCAAATTACTCCAAATAGTGAGAGGTACTATAGTTAAGCATTTCAATTAGTTGGCTTAAGAAAAAATTAGCCAGAATATATAAATTCCTACTTTTTCTTACAAAAAGAGACAAGCAAACGAAAGAGTGTAAACGAACGAACCATTTCAGTGATGCATTGTGTGTGAGCTTGAACACTTTGCTGCCCAAACACTTGTCCGCAGTCAATGCAAGATAGCTATCCATTACACAAACAGATTATAGATTTACATTAATATTAGGAAATTGAACAATAGTAAACTAACATATATAAATCATAAAATCAAAGGGGGCCAAGGAACCTTGTTGGCAGAGCACATTCTGAAGTGGCCAAGAAGCTTGGGCTTCTTAAGATTATCTCCGCAATCTTCGCACTGAAACCACACCATTTTGTTTTCTGTCTTTGCTCAGATAGATGTCTTCAATTTCAAAATCCTCAGTTCTGCGGTAAGTAATTAGGGCAAAGATTTGGGGTTTTAACTGATGGGTAGGGTTTTAGCACTCCTGGATAATTACATGCGGGACGGGCTTAATAGTTGCGTAAGGCCCATTCTGATGTAACCGACTTACCGACCCATATCAAACTCCAACAAAGTACAAAGGTCATTTGACAAATCTTTATCCGAATGATTAAATATATCTCGATCAATATATTCTTAATGCACGTAATTGTTAGTATACATATTTTATATAAAAAAAAAGGTAAAAAAATGATTAATTAACTCAAAAATAACTGATGGGATAAAAAAATAACTGACTATTACCCAAAACCTAACCCGTTTTTTTATTTTTACCCATTAATTAGTGCTAAATAAAGAAACTATTTGACACTGATTATGCAAATCCTACCTTCTTCATAACACCTTCCTCTTTTATAGCATAAGCCTACGTTCAAATATTGGTATTGTTCTTGCAATGACCTAAACATAATTACTTTTCGTCTCTGCAAACGTTATTTATTATTGATAATCATGGAATCTGAAGATCCATTGACATCGTTGTCGCCTTCGTCTGAAAGTGATAGAGGTTCCTAAACCTTCTAACTATCGGTTTACTGTTTATGTCTTCTCACTCCGTAGTGTTAATATTTGATGAAGGTCGTTCGTTGATTTTAGTTTCAAATGACCATCACATTGCCTCATCAAATGGTATTCCTCATTCAAATCATTCAGACATATGTTTGTTGTTGTATTGCAGTTGTTAAACGCCTGGGTAAAGGAACAGTATTGGGCATTTATTTACAGAACGGAATGAAGAGACTAAATAGTGAAGGAGAGCAAAATGTCCCTAGGGAAGTAAAGGTGAAGCGTCGTCGAGGTCGTGGTCTGGTTATTAACACCATTCTCAAACAACAAGGTTCTTTGCCCAGTAATTTTTATGTAATAACTGATTTGTAATTCAATATTTTGCACAACAAACCTCATCCAGTTTATGTCTACTTTATTTTTCCAGCAAGTATTCCTTTGCGTGACACTACTAACAATATGGGTAGTACTCTGGCTGTGAATGAAAGAAATAGTCAACAAATTCCGGTCGCAGTTAATTATACAGGTTCCCCAATAATATGGGTAGTCATGTTTGTTCATTATACCAGAGATTATGGACAGTGAACTAGAGCAAAGGAGCTCATTGTTCTATTGTTATCAGTATACTATTATTTTATGCTGATAAGAACATAAACTTATACCACATGCCTGCCAGTATGGACGGTGAACTATGAGCAAGGAGCTCATTGTTTTATGGTTAAGACTGTTAATTTGCAAATGTATATTACACAGTATCGACCATACTGATAATTTGCAAATGTCTATGTTAAATTTATAAAAAGGAATAAGGGTGTCGAACACCAAGACTCCTGGGTGTGCCTTTAAAACTAATGTATGTAAGAGACCTTTGTGTCAAGTAAGTACACATATGTTGGGGGAAGTAAAGGCGAAGCCTCGAGGTCGTGGTCCTTATACGGACACCATTCTCAAACAACAAGAGTTTTTGCAAAGTTCTACCAACATTTTTTATAAGACACAACTTGACAAAAATTGATTCTGCGTCACAATGAGCAACATTTAATACTTCACAAGGTAAGTACCTTTTATTTAGTTATTTGACTTTGTGAACTAAATAAGAAACCTAATCCATATTATTACAATATTTTTTTTACATCACGTATTCCTTTGCGTGACACTACTAACAATCTGCAGAGTATTCGGAATGTGAATGAAAATAAAAGTATACAAGACCCAGCCACAGTTAATTGTACTGGTTAACCATAAATTTCAAAAATTATATTTTCAAACTCTAATATATAAAATTGGAATGGCCCGATATACGTCATGTTTATTGTAATAATTGTATGTTGTTTTGGTAATATATAAAAAGGAGGAATGGCGTTGAACACTAACAAACCTGGGTCGATTTTAATATGAATAAGATACCTTTGTGTGAAGTAAGTACCCAACTTCCTGGGAAAGTAAAGGTCAAGCGGCGAGGTCATGGTCTAGCTATTAATTTGATTCTCTAGTAAGGATTGTTACCCAGTTTCAATAACATCTCTTATGTTTGCAACTTCAAAAAAAGTGTTGCATCGTCAGAAGCTGCAACACTTAATACGGCACAAGGTGCGTAATCTTTTTGTATTTCTTGATCACAATTTCAAGATTGTTACTGCATGAATCTAATCCACGTTATGTCTGTTATTTTTTCAGTACTTATTCCATTGCCAAACACTACTAATAGTCTGCATAGTACTCGGAATGGACACGAAAGTAATGGTATACAAGAAATGGACACAAACAATTATACAGGTTAAGGATGAACTTCTATTATTATATCGTCATACTTTAATATAGGTAAGTACTGCAAAATGTCATATTTTTTTATAATATGTGTACATTACTGGCGGATTATAAAATTTAAAAAAAAAATCATACTTGGGCCTTTACTTGCTGATTCTGTTTAGTTTGATCGTTTATCATCCTGATATATATAATAAAAATATGTGTCAAAGGACGGCACAATTCAATATGAAGTGTTATCGCTTAAAAATATTGCATAGCATATGTTGGATTATAACTTGGAGCAATAGTAGTGCATCTTTCAGTATGCATCGCTAAAAAATTGGTATGGAATCACAATATGACCAAGTGGAATTATAATGAACTCAGGATTGTGGCTCATCCCTTTGCCCATTGTATTTTTCAAATAAATATTAGAAATAATATATACTCACAAAATATACTAATCTATTTGGTTCTCCCATCTCAACATTTGAATTTGAAAGGAGTTCAGCAGAACATGTTTATGACCACCCTGAATCTATTAAAAGTTGGTTATAATATAACGGAAATAAAAATTAAATTAGGAAAATTAGGTATAGAGCGGCTAGCTAGATAATGATTGAAAATTTGCTCTTTAGAAGGTCTATGACGCAACCACTCTTGAAATATATTACTTCCAAAGAAGCAAGGTTGACCTTGGAAAAAATTCAGAAAGAGCATGTGCTGATCACTTAGCCGAAAGAGCCTTGGGGTTCAAAATTCTAAGTCGAGGATATTTTTGGCCTACTCTTCGTCAAGATGTACTAGATGTACAGAAATGTCACCAATACCAAATTTACGCAAATATACATAGTTGGCTTATATCAAAACTCACTCAAATTATGTGTCTGATCCATTTTACAATATGGGGAATTGATATTTGTTGAAAAATTACCTAATGGTAAAGGTCAACGATTTACTGCATTGTGATAGTTGATTACATGATGAAGTGGTGTTAGTCCCCTAACAATACAACAGCTGAATTACAGAGGGGGGTTGAATGGAATTCAGTATTCTTTGTGTATTTTTCTTCGAACTGAACTGAACAAAGATAGTTAATAAATAGTGTTTGAATTGCAGTAATGCAGATATATATATATATATATATATATATATATATATATATATATTCAAAACACAAAGCTTTAAAAACTTTCTGGTAGTTTGTTCTTCCACCAGAGATATATTGATCAGAAAATTTGTGACACAAGAATGTGTTGTACACAGCCGCTCTCTAGTAAAAATAACTGATATGATTTCCTATACAACTCTCATTTTATGAACTTGAAAATCACACTTTTTACTAGCTACAACTTGGTTTATATATTACCAAGTTTACATGTGTAGACAAAATATTAAACTGTCAGCTAGGTCTTCACATGGTCCTTCATTTCT
>PHNY01074001.1:0-10594 GCA_003724115.2 Anethum foeniculum
CCTCGACTTGTTTGTGTTTATTTTGATTACGTAACTAAAACGAAGAACTGAAAAAGAAATCGAAATAATTGTGAGTATTGTATTCAACCCCCCCTTCTACAATACTTTGGGACCTAACAAAAAAGCTTCTCTATTTCTGCAAAATAGTTTACGATTCAGATGTTTACTAATCCTTGTTATCCTTATAAATTAAAATCAAAATATATGTAAATGTCAACCACATGAGTCAAATTTTTTAAATTTAACCAGGTGTAATTCCATATTGTTTACAATATGACTATAAACATGTACTGGTGGCTACTCATCTGTAATTTGGCAAAAAATTCTACCATTTTTTTTCCACAACAACGACAATAAAAATTAGAAGTATAATGAGTAAATGAAAAAAACACAAAAATCTGTTATGATAAATTAGTAAACATTTACTCAGAATGTCATAGTTACTTCATTTTGACATGGAATAAAATGTGTAAATTAAAAAATTTATAATATGCTTCTGTTAAGTTTAAAGTTTACCAGATATGATTTTACACACGCAACAACAAATAACATGAATAAGTTTAGACGTTGAGTTAACTTACCTGTTAGAGTGATATTCTGGACATCTGCCTCGCTCAATTGGAGACTAAAGTTACCAGATGCTTTTTGTCTGGAGTATAGCACATCGTCTCCCATTGCTTTCCAGTGTTGTTGCCATAACTTCAACGGATCTGCCACCTGATTATTGGATAATATGAACACAAACAACTGCCTTAGCTGGTACGGCATGGCATGGTGAGAATTTTCAGACATTGCAACATGCCATTGTTTATCATCCTTAAGAAGTCCCAGAGCATCACACACCTCCTTGAACGTATTGTACAGGCACCCATTTACTGTTCTTAAATCTCTGAAAGAAGTTGCTCCTTTTATGTGCATCAGGATCATTCGTAAAAAAAATGTTTCGCCAGAAGAGGCGTGAACATCAGATAAACGACCAAAGACCGTGCCTCGTTCTCGAATCTTCCACCTACACAAATCTGGTTTCCAAGTGAAAAATTGAGAAAACTGATGATATGTAAACTGTTTAGCCTCCGGAATTTTTTATTTGCCTCAAACCATCCTTCAAGTTTACTGCATCTCTTCATCGCCCTATCTGCAACGTCTCTTAGATTTTCATGTTTCTTGAAAGACACATTTTTTTCCCCTTCCAAGTGCACTGGCAAACGCTCAACAGCAGGGAAACGATGTTGTATGTCAAAACCTAAGAGACGCCAAGTAGTCTTCGCTGCACAAATGTAACGACCATCAAGAAATTTTTTAATTTCATCTGTTGTCTTCGGTTTTGATGATGAAGTGCTTGCTTCACTGCCTTGTTGCTTCTTCCTCAGAATCATGGTCGCTGTATCATGACCTTTCAAATAGTATTTAAACAAATATTTCAAAGAACGCGAACTATTACAAACTTCTAAATTTATATGGCAGTGAAACCTAACCAATAAATCCCTATTTTAAGGAACCACATATTGGTTATCCAAATCTAGTCCGGATCTCCTTCTGCGATACACAAGGAAGCCACAATCGTCAAAAAAAGTATTTGGATTGTACCTATAAAACGATATTGTATTAGTCATACATAAACTGAGTTTAATAAAATAAGTATGCAAAATACTAATACTGATAGTTATAAACGTATTGCTAAAATTTGTTGGACATGTGCACATCCTCACTTTTTCGGGAAATGGCGACCACATATCCCTTTAACCATACATGGTGAGTAAGAGTAGTCTTTTCCACATGGTCCATGTATCATAAAATTTTGTACTACATTATAACCAATTGGATCATCTGCCACGTCTGGAATTTCTGCCGATATTAACTGATCCACTTCATTTATGGTTTGTGGTCGGTCTTTTGGATGCAACCATATCAACATGTGACAATGAGGAAGCCCGCGTTTTTGAAATTCAATGACATGCATCACTACATAAAATAAAAGAAATATGTCAAATAAAACTTTAAATTGTATAAAGACCATTACAAACTTTAAATGTACAGTACCTCCTATGCATCTCCTAAAATAATTTTTCTTCTTTATTAGGTCTAATAGCTGATCAAGCTTTAGTTTGAAAACTCTTGCAACAACATCAGGTTTATCAGCAACATCAACTCCCGGAAAAATTTCAATCATACTCTTGATCTCAGGCCATTGTGTGTTACACTTCATAGTCAGAAAAAGAGATGGATGTCCAATGGTATGACAAATAGCTAATGAATCTTTGAAATACTGATTCATGTACCTCTGAGAACCGGTGTGAGTGGTAGGAAGAATTACATTTTTCCCCTTTGTACTTGGATTGGTATCACCTTTTGAAATTGAATCACGAATAGATTTGTAAAGATCGGAACGTATAATACTCTGGTGAGCTTGTATCCAGTCCAACCTATATTGCTCAACTGCTGCAAAAGTATCAACCACAAATTGTTGCCATAAACGACCGCTAATGTGGAGATTCATTCCTGAAATCATTGTAATAATATGTAAGGTATAATACATATATTGTTTCTAAAATAAAATGATTGAGTTTTACACAAATAGAATGTAGTAACCTTCATCCGGACGTATCATTAGCTTATAAGCATAGAATTCGCGCATTGTAACAGTAGATCTATGCTGGGTTTCATCCTGCTGATCATTTATGGTATCTGGCGTATTTTTTTGTTTGGTGTTGTGCAATGGAATATTTAGATGGAATCCATAATCGCCGTATGGAAAAAGCAACGGGTACTGAAGTTGCATGAAATGTTTGCATGTTTCAAACACTCTTTTTAGAAACTTCTGTTTGGTCTGTACAACAATGTCTCAAAATGGGCATGTATCATCACTATCGCCCACAATCAATGCAGCAATCTCATTAGACGGACCAACCTGATTAGGTCTTCTAGAGGCTGATTTAGAAGAAACCAACAGCAGGCTGAAGTCATCTGTTTCCGGAAGATTCAAAAGATCACGTGCATAACGAAAACCTTCAGCCAATTTATTGTTCTCATCTAGCATGTTAAGAAGACCTTGTACAATTTCTGGATCAAGCACTTCCGACCCAGGAACGGCATTCATGCGATTCTGAATTTTATTTTCTGTGTCATACACATATAGCTGACAGAATTTTACAGTCTGACCATCCTTCGGTTTCAGGCTTCCAATTAAATGATAATTTTGACCATTGAGCTTGAAACAGTAAGGTCCTCCTCCGTTGTTTATCTTGCGATCTATCTTCCCGCCAATAGATGTAAACTGGAGCATTGAATTATATGTTCTAATATTCTGTCTGAAGTGAGCAGTTTTTCACCTCCAGACAACAGAGATGCAAGAAACGGAGGAGGTTTTCTTTCTGCAGCAAGCTTCACTTGACCATCCTTGCAACACATGCTAAAAGTTGGAGGATTGTTCTTAGAAGACATATTGTTACGTTCTTCATTCCACATTAATGCTTTACATTTCTTACAAACTTTTGATGGAGCACCAAGATCCATGTACCCGCTCCACAAATCTGTGATTAAGTCATCTGATAGTATTTAATAAAATCATTGTTTGATTAAATATATGTAACAAAATATAAGAGTAAAAAATTATTATCATGCCTGCCATTTGTTCCTCTTTATTGTCCTTATCATCCGATAAGTACTCGCCTCTATGAACATGTACTGTGATATCTCTTCATATGTTATTTTTTAAAAAAAATAATTAAGTAACAACTAAGTAAGATCTAGAACAAAATTATTGAGCGTACGTACAATGTGCCTCTGTTTCAGATTGATCACCATCTATGAAGAGAAAGACATGTCGATCATTTATAATTGTAAAATAGCATATGTTCAATAATAGAAAAAAAACATATTAATTTACCCGACACATATTGTTCATAGTCAGGCATATGTTCATCTGGTACCTCTTCTGCATTGTTGAATGCTTCAAACAAATTACTAACACCCGATGTTGAGGGGTAATCCGTATTATTCACTCCATAATTTGTATTGTTATCTGGAAGAATTTAGTATGTAATGATCATATGCAAACATTGTTCAGGAATGTCATTAAATAACATAGTTCAATTTTGTGGTAGATTCATATATATTAAAGTGCGCAGTACCTTGTGTATCTGGATACCAAACTGAACACAAATGAAAAAAAAGTACATAAGCACAGGTTCATTGAGTTTTAAAATAACTTTCAAAATATAAGAAAAAAACTTGGAACAGTAAAAAACTACCTGGTCTCTTGACACCAATGAACTCAGGCTCTGCAACCGTTACAGAAATATTACTCCTTCTTGTTTTTTTTCCTGACATATCAGGATTTTCCAATACGCGAGAATCCAGTTGTGTTATATTCTGGCCAACACTATGTTCTGGAATACACTGCATATCGCTGACTAACCATAGGCAAAAAATTTTCGAACTTAATATTTTAATTATTACAAAAATGAATAATGTCTGACATGCAATTATTAAATCTATAATGTTTACCTCGACATAAATTATTTTCTTCACTGTTATGAATGTTACGTGGTTTTATCCTGGAAGCAGGCAGTTGAAAAAGTGCTTGATTCTTATTAACAGATGGACGACTCTGAATTAGTCGTGATAAAGGACTATGCCACCGAGTACCTTCAACAGAGAGCATTTACATCTGAACCGGTTGCCGTTCAATACCATTAAGCTAATAATTATATAAAATTGTATTTGTAGTGAATACATACCTACAGATTCTGTACTCTTTTCATTATGTTGTAATGTGGTACTCAGTTGAATAAGATGTGAAGAAGGATTATGGGTGCCTGCATTAAAAATTTAGTCGACCAATGTGTATAGAAAACTGATTTAACCACTATCTATTAATGCGTCATGAAATTACCAGATGAGGGACTTCCGGTGGGGTTTGAGAAATCAACTCCGTTTAGTCTCCTCTGAGATGGAGTGAGGTTATTTGAAGGGAGGACACAGCGTCCTTTAAAGCCTATGAGCAAAATAATAATACATCCTCATGCACGGGATTTATACATAACCAATGTAAGGTATGTAGACACTACACTTTTGAGATATATAATAACCTGATGTTGAACTTGGTTTTGACAGTGGGCAATCATATCCTATTGGTTTCCTTGGTGATGGAGTGAGATCATTTGGATGAAGAACACAACCTTCAGCTTTAAATACTATTAGCAAAGTAAAAAAAACATAAGCATGGACGTAATAAGTGTTAAACTACTTAATTGTACAAACCTGAATTTCTCTCAAGTTGTGTTATTGCGCTAGTTTGGGAACAAACATTAGTTCTTAATGTAGTTGCCAATCTACTATCTGTAAAACACATTAAAACATTATATAATTTTTTAATCCCTATGAGCAAAATAATAATAAATCCATATGGACGGGATTTATAGATAACCAATGTAAGGTATGTAGACACTATAATTTTGAGATATATAATCACCTGATGTTGATATTGGTTTTGACTGTGGGCAATCATATCCTATTGCTTTCCTTGGTGAAGGAGTGAGATCATTTGGAGGAAGAACAAAACCATCTTTAATGCCTATTAGCAAAATAAAATAACATAAGCATGGACGTAATAAGTGTTAGACTACTTAATTGTACAAACCTGAATTTGTCTGAAGTTGTGTTATTGCGTTGCGAACAAACATTAGTTCTTAATGTATTTGACAATCTACTATTTGTAAAACACATTAAAACGTTAAAAATTTCTTTATGAGATTCCACTGTCGGTGTGAAATATGAAACAAAACAAACCTATATTGGACGACAATACCACATTGGGATCCTGATTTTTAATCATTGTGGAATGCTGTTGAAGATTAAATGGATTAACCGAAGTCTGGGACATTTTACTTGACCTTTTTCTGGAACCTACAAATAATACATATAGCAATAAGCACCAAAAAATAACCACTTTATAGTATGCCAAAGGATGTGCGTCTCACCATTCTGTGTGGAAGAGGGAGGTAATGGTGTTACAGGCATTCGCTTTCGACCTTCAAACACATAGGGATTAACCATCTCTGCAAAGGTTTTATAAATATATGAACAAAAAATTAACAATGATCACTTACTTGATGCGTCCATGACAGACTCCTGTATAACAATCAACAGATGGACATGTATTGCAGTGCGTAAAAAGGTATAACATCAATTGTCCAGAAATCAAAATGCTTCAATGCAGTGCTTTCCATGTATGACAGCAGTGTTAGGGTGTTATATTTGAATTTGAAATGTACATGATTGACACGTAAAGCTGCTTGTAAGGGAAGTTAAATTTTGGATCCTTTAATCATGTTAAATCAGTTAATATAACCCATGTGTGACTGGGTTGACCCGATAAGATGGATATCCATGTAAAGTATAAAGAAAATAGTACATTTTAGAAAATGGGTTAACCCAATATAGGAAATGGATACCACAATGCTAGCACACATTATGATTATATTGATTCTATAGATATCTCTCTATTCTCCTGATTAATTAGAATTGAAATTGTTAATAGAAAGAGTCATAATTCTCTAGTTTGCCATATGGCTCCCAACATCTATAAGCGCAATGGCTCTCAACATTTGCGCAAGAAGCAAATTGATGTGTCGTTAACTCTAGCAAAGCAGCTTCTGTTAAACAATGGCAAAAATTCAAACCTAGTGTTCTCTCCTATATCCATACAAGTTGTTGTCAGTTTGCTTGCAGCTGGTTCCAGTGGTAAAACCCTAGATCAACTTCTCACTTTTCTTAAAGCTAAAAGTATAGACGACCTTAATACTGTCTATGCACATCTTGTTGATGTTATTTTCGCTGATGGTTCCTCCTTCGGTGGTCCTATTGTGTCCGTTGCCAATGGTGTTTGGCTTGACGAATCCCTATCTTTCAAGCCTTCCTACCAGCATGTTGTGGAAACTACTTATAAGGCGGCTTCTATTCTAAATTTAGGAATCAAAAACATTATTTACAGTTTTTCTATGGTGTGTCCAGGGGCACAAAATAAGAAGTTATGAGGCAAATTTCGATTGATTTTTGAATCATAAATGTTGATAGAACCTGCATTCACATCAATTCCACCAATAAAAATAAGTCAAACTCACGTCAGTTCCACCAATAAAAATAAGCCAAACTTATAGGAGTTGAGTTGGTGCTCGAAAGCACATTGCTTTATATATAATCAAGATGGGTTACATGATCATTAATTTTATTAACTCTAAGAAACTTAATTGTGCAGGCTGAGGAGGTAAGAAATTTAGTTAATTTGTGGGTAGAAAAGGAGACCCGCGACCTTATCAAAGAGATTCTTCCTCCGCATTCAGTTCACAGATCCGCTAAGCTCATTTTAGCCAATGCCCTGTATTTTAAAGGAGTATGGACTCGCCCGTTCAATGCAGCCTATACAAAACACTTTCCTTTCCACCTCCTCGATGAAGATTCTAGCTCTATTCAAGTACCCTTCATGACAAGCAGGCAGATGCAATTTATAAGAGTTTCTAAGGGCTTCAAAGTGTTGAAGCTTTCTTATGAACACAGGTTGACCCTTCCTTCTGAACAAGGGACGAAGCTTCCTTATAAACGAGGTCACCCCGATGATCAGGATGAACAGCATTCCTTTTCCATGTTTATATTCCTCCCTGATGCAAAAGATGGGTTGCCCGCTTTATTAGAGAAAGCAGGGTCTCAACCTGGATTTCTTGATCGGCATTATCTACGTGAGAGAGTCAAAGTTGGAGAGTTCAGGATTCCAAAATTTAAATTTGAGTATGCAATTGAAGCATCAGAAGCATTAAAGAGTCTAGGGCTAGTGTAGGGCTAGGAAGAACAGATGGTTCTCATCCCTGAGATATTTGACAAGGAACCTGAAGGTAAATTTTAAATTCATGGCAGTATGCATCGCATAGAATTTAACAACGAAGAACATGCACTGATCTTTATTTTTAATTTTCTCCAACTGTTATTGAAAATGGAACTAGTTAAGCTAGCAGAAGAGGCATTGTCATATAACAAGTGCGTAGTAGGAGATATGAATGAAGTGAACTTTATAATAATGTCAAAATGTAAATACCTACCAATTTGAACTTCGTGATTTGTATCTCTTTCTCTATTTTGTCTATTATAAGTTTATGTTTTGTTTAATAGTAAAACATCAAGTTGAATTGCATGAAGATCTCAAGGTCAAATATATTAAAGGAGCCAAGGAGTGGAAGGAGCTCTACCACAAAATTTTAGAGTTGAAAGATAACTTGTACTCTTTTTCTAGAATTGTTTAGTTTCGACTTATGATACTTGCTACTTTTTTCTCTTTTTGAAGTAAATACTGTCCCTGCTATGCGTCTTAGAGAAATTTTTTCATCATACTAGAAGTAAAATGTTTTTATATTTATCAGATGACATGCTTGCCTTCATAGTTATTACTCATCTGTTTTTAATATTTGACGTTTTGACTTTTATCACACATTTTTAGGTGTTTTGACCAGATAGCTAGAATTATTTTTTTAATTTTTTTTCTGAATTAAAATATACAATTAAAATTTTAATTCAGAAAAAAAAAATAAAAAAAATAATAATTTTAACTATCCGGTCAAAGCACCTAAAAATGTGTGCCAAAAGTTAAAGCATCTGTTTCGTAGCTACTGGTTTTTGGTTGTTTGATACTCATTCCTAATCCTTGATCCTTCTATTTAAGGCATTTTCTACAGTTATACTTAATTAAAATTTAACGGTGTTTATTTATTGCAACAAATCAACACATGAAATCTATACTAAACTATAAAAGTTGGAATAGGGTATATTTTGGTTCAACATTTTGGTTTGGTTATCTCTTATTTTTGGTTATCCTTATTTTTTATCCTTTATTTATTAATTAATAAATTTAAAAATAGTTGTCTACTTCTATTGAATTTATATAGCTCACTCTCTCCCCAACTTTGACCAACTTACTTCTCCAAACTCTCCGCTACACTCTTCTGCAGAGACCTTCCTCCTCCGTCGACTCAGGTATCTATCTCTTTGTCTGTATTTGTATTTACTGATTGAATTAACTTCTCCATTCCTTTCTCTTAATTAAATTTCCTAATCTCCCGTGTTAATAGTTTTCAATCCTACGTGTTTGTTTGTTTTGTATACAATGATGGGTTTACATTTATTACATGTTTAACAGGTTCACCTATCATCTCTTCAAGCGTTTGAGAAAAGGATTTGTGTTTTTTTTTCTGTACTTTGAGCTTTGTTAAATCTATTACTATGTATTTAAAATTAATGTGGATAAGGACGGTAACAATTATAAATCCTCATACTTAAAATTTTTTTATTGTTCTTTATTGGTATTTATAAATTGAGTTAACTTGAAAATCTACTTATTTTGTTATCCTATGCTTATACTTTTAATATATTTATTTATTGATGTATAAGAATCTTATAACAAAATATACTTATGTACATATTTTAGAAAAATAAAAAAATAAAAAAAAATATTTTAGATGAAAAAGGTAACATATTTTAGATAAAAAAGGTAATCGGTTTATATACACTAATTATGATTAAAATATGAGTTATTAGTAATTATAGCATTTTATTTTATTAAATATAATTGCCTATGATATTTTTGGAAAAAGAGTTATTTTAGTTGGAAAAATAAAAATGGTAACATGTTTTAGTTGAAATGAGTAATTGATTTGTATGACAATTAGTGAAGGTAATTTAGTAAATACAGCAAGTACCATGTACCAAGTACCAGACTATCAAAACTTTCAATATTTCGTCTTTAATATAATAACTAGCTTAAACCCCGTGCGATGCACGGACTTTGTTTATATTGTATAATCTTTTAAATTTAATTTAAATTTAAAAAATTATATCATTAATTTAAATTGAATTGATTTTACATAATTGCTTTTATGTTTTAGTTAAAAAGGGTAATTAGTTGATAATTTATAATTATAATTTTTACTTTATTTTATTAAATAACATTATTAATGTTATTTTTGGAAAAAAAGAAGGGTTTTGGTTAAAAGAAACAGATAAGGTAATGTAGTTTAACTTAAAAGGTAATTGGTTAGTATTAATAATATTTTAATATAATTATTTTATTTTTTTAAATAGGCATGTCCGTAATATTTTTGAAAAATTAGGTGTTTTAGTTGGAACAAATACAAATGTAACATGTTATAGTTAAAAAAGATAATTTTTGTTTTCAATAGCATGATAATTTTGGAGTATTAGATGTTTTAGTTGGAACAAAACAGAAAAATTTACATCGAAAAAGGTAATTAGTGTTTTAGTTGAAAAAGATAATTGATTAATTATTAGTAATAATATTATTTATAAATGACCAAACACTAATAAATATTAGTTTAAAANCATTAATATTGTATGATTTTTAATTTAATTTGAAGTAAATAAAAGTACATTTTAGTTAAAAATAGTAATTAGTTGGTTATTAATAATTAAAATTATATTTTTTATTTTATTAAATAGAATTGTCCATGTTTTAGTTGAAAATGACAGTTGGTTGGTTATTAGTAATCATAATTTTATTATTTATTTTATTAAATAGAATTGTTCATTTTAT
>PHNY01074002.1:269-11444 GCA_003724115.2 Anethum foeniculum
GAAAAGGAAAAGTGAACATGTATTATGAGAAATTTTTTTTTTAAAAAAAAGACTAGTATTGTGGGACGGAGGAAGTAGTTACTAAAATAATTTAAGGCTAAAGCCTGGGCATTTTTGTCTTTGACTTACTATAGCTGGGAATCAACCGAGAACAAATTAACATTTTTAGGCTGAAAAGCTCAACCTTAATTAGATGTTATTATGTGTATAATGACATTTAACTACCTTAAATTATCTGCAATAATCTAAACACCAAGCTACTGCCCTAACTTCCCACCAATATTGGTTATCAGATTAAAATATTTTTCTTTTTAACTTGTCAAATTACTAAACAGCCTAAATTGTTAATTGCATGCATGGTTATACAGTATTCGGCTTGCCAAACTGACTTAACTCCATTTTAAAATAATTATTTGCTCATTTCGAAATTGCACGGATTTATTTTCATACAACTCCCAAATTACTTCCTTTTAATAGAGTTAACTAGACAAATGATACGGGGCAACTCCCCCCCGCATAGTTCATAAATTACTTTAATAGGAGTATAATACATAAGAAAAAAGCAGCTTCTGAGGTCTGTAATTTGCATTTCTTTTCTATAATTTGCTTGTTCCATGCACAACTGGTAGTAATAATCTATAGATACATACACATATGCATACATGAATGTATACAAATATCTACATGAGTACATATATGCATATATACTAGAGTTACAGACAGTTGGAAGCATTTAACACTACCAGTTCAATTCTGGCTGACAATATCTTCATTTCTCCATAAATACTCACTTGCAATTTCATACTCATTCACCATTCATAACAAGTATAGCTTCACTTTCATTTTGTTCTTTCAACAATGGCTTCTATAATCTCTGTCTCTTCGCTGTCCTCTTATCACCACATCATTTTTGCAGCCCTAGCCTTGTTCATATCTTCATTTATTTTCTTCTTGACCCGCAAGAGAAAGCTCAATCTCCCTCCCGGTCCACAAGGCTGGCCCATCGTCGGGAACCTGTTTCAGGTTGTTGGATCCGGCATGCCATTTTTCATGTATACGAGGGATGTTTTGATTCCAAAACACGGGCCTATTTTGACGATCAAAATGGGTACTCGGACCACCATTATTATTAGCAGTGCGGATTTGGCCCATGAAGCTTTAATTGAGAAGGGTCAAGTATTTGCAAGCCGGCCCAAGGAAAACGCGACTCGAATCATTTTTAGCTGCAATAAGTTCACTGTGAATTCCTCGCTTTACGGCCCGGTGTGGAGGTCGTTGAGGAGGAACATGGTGCAAAACATGCTTAGTGCCACCAGGCTTAAAGGGTTTCATGACGTTCGAGACAATGCAATGGATAAACTTATTGATCGGCTCAAGTCGGAAGCGGATGCGAATGATGGAGCTGTTCGGGTCTTGAAAAGTGCCCGGTATGCGTCTTTTTGTGTGCTTGTGACCATGTGTTTTGGAATTCATTTGGACGAAGAAATGATCGAAAAAGTCGATAATATGATGAAAAGAGTGCTGCTGATTGTTGATCCCAGGATCGACGATTTTTTGCCTTTGTTGAGTCCATTTTTTTATAAGCAAAGAAAAAAAGCGATTCAAGTTCGAAAAGAGCAACTCGATCTTTTAATTCCTTTAATTAAAAGACGAAAAATGGCCATCCAGAATCCCGGTTTGGATAAGAGCGCTACGTCTTTTTCCTACCTGGACACGCTTTTTGACCTTGAAGTAGAAGGTCAAAAAACAACTCCGAGCAATGCTCAAATCGTCACGCTTTGCTCGGAGTTCCTGAATGCGGCTACCGATACTACCGGTACGGCCGTTGAGTGGGCCATGGCCCGAATCATAGAAAATCCTGACATCCAATCAAAAATATACGAGGAGATCAAATCGGTAGCTGGTGACAGAAAAATCGACGAAATTGATATGCCAAAAATGCCCTACTTGAATGCCTTCTGCAAGGAGTTGTTGCGAAGGCATCCTCCTACCTACTTCTCACTCACTCATGCAGTACTAGAACCCACAAAGTTGGGTGGTTATGATATACCAACTAATGCCAGTGTGGAATTTTTCCTGGGAGGCATTTTGCATGATCCGAAAATATGGCCTAACCCTCTGAAATTCGATCCGGATCGGTTTCTGGGGGGGAAGGATGATGCTGATATAACAGGAATTAAGGATGTGAGACTAGTACCATTTGGTCTTGGTAGGAGAATCTGCCCTGGTTTAACAATGGCATCAATTCATGTGAATCTAATAGTGGCAAGAATGGTTCAAGAATTCGAGTGGTCTGCTTATCCAGAAAATAGCAAGGTGGATTTTAGTGAGACTGCGGAATTTACTATTGTCATGAAGAATTCTCTAGTAGGCAAGATTAAGCCACGGGTGTAAGAATTACTACTAGTTACTCTCGTAATTATCTTTTGTTGTTTTTCTATATATGTATAATTATTATGTTATTGACTTTGCTTTGTATTAAGATGTACTCAGTTTGTTTAATTTATACTATATGTTTTTCAGATTGTGCTTTCCATTTTCTGGTGTTCAACTTGTTTGAATGAATTAAATGCACATATTCAAAGGATTTTATATCAAGGGCCCCTCGTTCTGTCCAAAAATCTCACCTATACCACCCATTGAAAAACCATATCATTTAAACCACTGAACTGAGTATATATATCATTCTGTTTGATGATGTCATGGTAATTGACGAAAAATGTTAAGTTTTTAACTTTTTGTCCCAATTGAAAGTTGATGTGTTCATTCACGTTGGCTCCGGCGATCCAGGGAAAAAAAAATAAATTAAAAAGATTAAGCGGGCCAACCTAATAAAAACATATAAGTAGAATAAAAAGCCTTAAATAAACTATTCATTCAGGATAAAAAAAATTGGGAGGTCACAAATTTGACCCCTCACGTTTGAGTTGGGACGAAAAGTTTAAAAACTTAACGTTCTCCGTCAATTACCAAAACGTCATCAAACNAAATAATATATATACTCAGTTTAGTGGTTTAAATGGTATGATTTTTGAATGGGTGGTATAGGTGAGATTTTTGGGCAGAACGAGTGGCCCCTTTGATATAAAACCCCATATTCAAATGTATTTATTTTTGACAGGGAAAATTGTAATTGCTCTTCTTATTTTTTGATAAAATTTGTAATTTGCTCTTATAATTTTATATAATGAGCAAAGGCAATGCACAATTTTTGTGAGCTCATAAGTTTACATTTTTTATCCACTAAAAAACTTGATTTTTCTCACAACAACTTGTTAATCAAAAAGTAAATTAAAACACAGCTAAAAATTCCTCCTAGGACATAAATATTGTTTTCAGATGTGACAAAGGCCACATATGCATGTTTCAGCTTCCAGGACCTGGCTTCTAACTAATCAATTTTTATTTTATTTTCTCTAATATCTCAATAATGTTAAACAGTATATATTAGAATAATGTTGTTTATTTGTTTACGAAAATATGTTAACAGATGACAGAAATATATACCATAACATCACACAAATCATAATATTTAATCATGTAGATGTAGTTGATCATATTATTTGTATGGTTCTATGGTTCATGTTTAATTTTAGGACACGAGTCCCCGCCATGGCAATAACCTTGTCACAAGAAATTTTGTAAGTCTGAAAGACTGAAACCCAGAAGAGGATGGTATCTATTGATAAACCAGAAAAAGCATTTTTTCCCAAGAACATTATTACGTACTAAGGTCCATCTTCTAATTAACCTTTTACTATGAGCTGAAGTCAGAAGTATCACTTTTAAAACTTAAATTAGGATGAACACTCTAATGTTGAACTTCAGAAGCAATACTCCGGAAGAATATGCGATAATAATAATAAAGAATATTATTTTAAAATAATTTAAGAATCTTTTTTGATTTGGGGTGAGAATTATGGGTGAAAATGAGTTGAATACCTTTGAATTATAATGTGATTATGTTGAGTTCAGATTATTAATTAGAGATTATTAATTAGAGTGGTCAAGTTTGGCTCAGTAGTCAAATTTTATAAAGTTTTAGAGCTTATACTTGTTTCTTGTCGAGTTTTTAAGCTCACTTTTAACTTGTCAAATATATGATATACTTGACTTTTAAAATCGAATTCAAATATAATATAATTATTTACTATAAAATTTGATTTTTATATAATTACAAAACAATTGAATATCCATTATTTACATAAACTTTTTTTTAACGTTCTTACAAACTAGAAATTCAAGTACAAGATCACAAAGTATCTTATCAATAGAAAAAATTACAAGCATGACAAAGATGAGGTAAAGACTTGTTATCAGAACGTGTAGTTTGAACTTTCATTATGCAGTCTTTAGCTCTGCATCAGAAAGAAAATAATGGAATTAATACATATACCAAAGGGGGTTCAGAGTGATTAGTGTGGTAATTAATTTTTTTTATCAAACATTAACATATATTTGTAAATTCACCCGTTAACTAATTTTTCAATATATTAACAGAAAATTTTAATAAATGAAGATGGAATCATTTCTAGGTACATCGAATTACTCATAAATAATATAATCGCATATGTATATCAAATATTTGTAATATAACCGAGTTGATCGAGCCTTTATTTGCCCTAGTAACTTTATAGTAAAGACCGGATGGTAAAAATATTTGAACTATTATACTTACTTGAATTTAGATCAAATTTATATGAATATGAGTGTCGCTTATTTTTAATTTTTATTCGAACCGATAACAAATCGAGCCCGAATTACTCGTAGTTATTTTTCAGCCCCAATGAAAATGTAGTATGAGAAAATGTCAAAAATAGTGAAATTTTAATTTTGTTTATATTGAGAAAATTGTCATGTTAAAGAAAAAGAAAAAAGAAGTCGT
This sequence comes from Anethum foeniculum, assembly GCA_003724115.2. NCBI lineage: Eukaryota > Viridiplantae > Streptophyta > Magnoliopsida > Apiales > Apiaceae > Anethum > Anethum foeniculum. The sequence goes on from PHNY01074002.1 coordinate 5,155, forward strand.
TTCAACCTATACATTCTGTCAAAAAACCTATACACATGCATACCTAAGCTTAGCCAAAAAAGATAAAAAAAAAAAAAAAAAAAGAGAGAAAAAATCCCAGGCTACCTTATCTCCCCATCCCGATCTTTTTTTACACAGATAATAAGAATGAATAAACTTTTACAATTACAACATTATCTTTAATTTTATTAAGTGTACATTATCCATTTATGTTCCTCAACTATTTGGTTTCCTCCAGCTGCAACAAAAGTTATTCAATTTCAATTTCTTTGCTAAATCTATTTAACTCATTACCTTTCTTCTTCAAAATTAACGGAACATGGAGATATATGTAAAAGATAATCATCAATTTCAGCAGATTATTTTTTAATGATTCATGTAATTTGGATAGCTTAGCATCATGCAAAACTGATATTAATATTTTCAATTAAAATAACTTTAAAATTTAAGATATGTAATACTAAAAGAAACTAGTGGGTTATCCTCCAACCACTCTCCCAAACACACTTATGTTGTTTTTGGTTGGGGTGAATGAAATATAACCCAATCCACTTTCCCAAAAACACTTATATTGTGTTTGGTTTGGGTGAATAAAATGGAATGGAATGAGATTTTGAGTGTAAAATGATTAAATTTTCAAAATTTTCGTTCTTTAACCCATTCCACCCCTAACCATCTAAACTACAATTAAACACCCCCAATTTGAGATAGAATGCTCCATTCCTTACTAACCCCGTTTTCTTTACAATTCTTATCATAACAATTTTGCATATCTAATTTTTTTTCAAACCTTACTTCCAACTCCTATTTATTTCCTTTAATTTCATCCATTCTATTCACCCCAACCAAACTGACAAGTTTACCTTCAAATTTTAAAATTACTTTTTTTAAGAATTGAAAATAACAAAATGGCAACTCATATTTCCTGCCCCCTGCTTCAAGGAAAATATTTTCCAGCAAACAAACAGACTGATAGTGCCAGAATAATAACCGAAACATGCTGAAAGAGAAGCCACATGTGAGATAGATACACACATCCAAACTACAATCTGCAACACCAGACTTGACTAACTACAATCCAAAGGCTTCTACAACTTACCTAACAAAACTGCCCATGAAATTATCTACTACTACTTAGGAATTGAAAAAACATGGCTTTTAGCTTTATGTACACCGGCCATATTATAATTCAACCAGCTTTTTCTCTACACGTCTCAGATTCCGGTATCTTTTGATCCAGATCTTGGAAGCACACTGAACTGCAATGAAGTAAATGCAGCCAAGAATTTAGAGATTCGATGGGCTCTCCATGTGCTTGCTTTCAAAATCTTTTGTTGCTGCATTGCTTTCGGACGATACATAATCGCTCTCTCTTGCCGCTGCTCCATCACCTCTGAACTGAAACTGATCCTCCTGTACAGGATCCATTCTCCTACTTTCATGTCCCCTTGTTAGAAGTCTATGATTATTCGATAGGCACTGACATGAATTCGCTGAGAGTGATTCCATTGCATACTGAGATCGGAAAGCTGAACTAAACATGGGTTGCATGAACCGTTTTTTCTCAGGAGCGTCGCGCAAAGAAACCCGACAAACAGGACATGTAGAATGTTGTTGAAGCCATATGTCAATACAGTTTGCATGAAACGAGTGTCCACAGAAAGGTAGGATACGAAGCGTATCTTCTGGCTGATATTCTGAAATGCAAACTGTGCACCTATAGGCAGATTGTAATTTAGTCAAAAATGAGATCGTATATCAATAAGACAGATTTCAGGCCACTAATGCCAGCATACTATAATTATGCCGATCTTCATGAGTCATGACATCTTAAGAACATATAGTAAAAGCTAATGGAGCAAGATAGACACGAAAATGGGTTACCACACAAAAGCATATGATACTTAACAGAACAAAGAGCACAATATTACTAAAATGGACTATTGACAGCAAGAATAGAAGTTGCACAAGCAATAAGAACAGTAATGATGAAGAGGCCCCTCATGCGCAATAACAGACAGCACATGTTATTGTTCCTCTTCCATTAGTAGTCTCAACTCTCAATTCTATATTTTCTTAGATTGAATAATGGAACCACTTTACAAAGCTTAAACTTTATTGTCCACCAGCAAACAACTTTATCACCTTAATGGAAGATGATAATGACAAACTTTGTGAAGTCCAGTAGTACATGTATAGTGTTTGATATTTAACATCTACACAAATACAACCTTTAATGCATGATGTACAAGCAATAGAGCTTATATTGCCCAATCAGTTGGTGGAAATAAGAAAAGAAGTTTATAGAAAATAAAACTCCCTTTCGACTTGGACATAGATAAACTTTTAAATTAGTGAACTGTTTTTGAATCAGGTTCATACTCATCAGAATTAAAAGTTATTATTATATTTCTTCTTAGCAAGAAGTACATCTTTATATTAAACCATCCTCAAACAAAGTGGTCCATCATTCCCAACATTCAGGACACTTAAGCATGAATATACTGTACACACATACACACTACTTAGCTATACCGTACAGACACACACATAAAAGTATGTACGAAGTACTTGAATATGAGAAGGGGCCCTCACCTGAGAAAGTGAAGGTGCCCTCAAAATCCCTTTGCTTTGTTTTTATGAGACATAAAAAGCGAGTGCAAAGCTCATGGAAAATATCAACTGAACTACGGAAACTCTTCATAGGAATCAGAAAGTTTGATGCAAAGTAATAAACAGAACGGCGCGTGCATAGTCCACAGTTATAAAAAATGGGAACCTAGAATCTTTTAAGGTCCTTGTTTATATCCTATGCATGGACTCTGTAGTGGCAAGTGTAAGCTATGGGTATGCATCTGCCCATCTGTTTACAACAAGCCCTATTGCAAATTTCATAAGTACCACAAAAGTTTCCTTGTAATGCTATAGAATTTCAACATCCCGTTTATCACAAGACAATGGAAAGCGATATACTTATGAGAGGCTAACGTCTATTACCTACCTGGTACAAACAGTAACTTAAGTTTGACAATCTTTCAGGGTCTCAGCTTGAAATGTCAAGAGGTAGCAAACTGAGGAGAGATGATTAAAAGCAATAGACAAAGATATAAAACTTCAAAGAACAAGAGTCATCCAATTGAACTCAGATCCAAAGTGGAACCAACTGACGATCACCATGGGAAGAATGTAGCAAGCAACAAAGGATCAAGGTAGTATCCAAGACACGAATTGGACTTCTCAAACAGAAAATTCGCCATCTAGATGGGTAAAGCTGGTTATTGAGCTATAGAACATGACACCGTCTCAGAAAAACATAAGAAAAAGAGTGATAAAAGTAATTCTTTAACCATCAACCCACAAACATGTGATACCTTGCATCAATGTTGTGGTTGCAGCCTAAAGTCGGAAAGAGTGAAAGGTACATTAATGAGGATACTTCCCCCACACTAATACTATAAAACCACTTTTAGATTAATTCACTTCCCAAACTAATTCTATTTAAACCAAACATACCTTGAAAGTTTGTTACAAATTCTACAATACATCTCAACAATACCTTTAATAGTTCCATAAATACTTAACATATTTACTGCATAACCTACGAAGATCTAGGATAGTGCACCAGCAAGCTGAAGGAAAGAAATCCCGCCACAATCTTTGCCCATGACCAGCCAAAAGTCTTACCTTGCACCTTGTTAATGGTCAAAATACAATAAATATCAAGATTTATTTTGGTTGGTTTCGCCTAGGTGTCCAGGTGATAAGCTACATACAAGCTTATTTACGCCATAGTGACAGAGGCACCTAGGCAAACGCTCCATCACCTAATTGAATACCTAGGAAAGCGCTTCATCACCTATGAGTTCACATGCCTTCAGGGCTGGTCGTCTTGCCTTGGCACCAATAGCAATGATGTGTAACCTAAGAATATGTTGGAATCTATGTATTCCTAAGTAGTAGGTTCTTTATCGAGGATCGATCTTACGAAAACCTATAAATAGTGGTTCAATATTTCTTGTACTTCATCGAATAACTAAGAGCCGCCATGAGATCAGACATCACATCACTCATCTCAAATATGAAATAAAGTAATCCTGCATCTAGTATTCCATACCACTCAGAAACATTGGAGGAACATAGTAATCAGTAGTTGTGGAATCTGACTACTTTCCACACTTGCCTCACAGTGATATTTTTTAAAATAATACCAAACTGACTTAATTCCCTTCCTCTACAGGACAGCAGTCTGAAACATTTAAAACGGATTAGACAGTGGATGTACACTTTTGTTCATGAATACTGATCTAGTCTAAAGGACGAGTATAACAAACTAACTAAACTTAACACTGACTGAAAAGAGAAATTTTTGAGACAGCTGATTTGGATGACATGAAGAAAAGGATCATACATCAGAATAATGTTGCCACAAAACAGTGGAAGTGCAGGACTACTCTATTTTGCTGAGGAATCAGATACAAAAAGGGCCAGAATACTTCATTTCCATCCAAAATTCAGCAACTAGAATCCCGTGAAACTTAGCTACTCAGGGAAATATATTTGTTAAGTTCAATAACAGTAGCGCCTATACTTGGCAAGCATAGGAAGGCACTTGCCTGAATAAGGGGCCCTAGAGTAAGTTATATAAAAAATTAAGAAAAAACAATTCGTGGCATAAGATCCAGAAGCGAAGATCTTGCTTGCTTTGTTACACTTTCTATAATTATATACATAGAAGGGATCCAACAGTGCCCAAAGCAATAACAGCGCAATTCATAGTCAACACGATGGCAGGACTATGGCTGACAAGTCGAGCATGATTGTCTAATACAAATACTTTATATATACCAACATTTAATGATGGAAACTATACAACAATTACAAGCCCAAATATATTAAAAATTATGAAGCACGTATATATTAGAAATTCAAAAACCATTAATTTAATTTAATATTAAACTAGTAGCAGGTCGTAGCAAAGTACAATAACAAATTAAATCCAGCACAGGATCAAATGCCAACATAATTGATAGTATCTAAAACATATCATATTAAAGGATATTTCGTTCACGTTAGGTCTTTTACTCTCTATTATGCTTGCACCCAGGAGAACGATATGGTGTCTCTTTTATTTTATCCAACTAGGTGGAACGGCTAGTCAACGAGCCGGTGACTAGTCTCGCAACCGAAAACCAACAAAAGACTATCTGGTCAACAATTAGGTATATGCAAGGCATAACTGCCAATAAAGTACTTCTTTAATGGCTGCATGACTAGTCACTGGTCAGCGACTACTCGTCAACTAGTTAAACCAAACCAAACATACCCTCTAGGAAGGATAAGATGTATGTAGACCTCTACTTGGAGAGTAGAGAGGCTATTACGCAAATGCCCCCAGCTTGAACACCACAAACAGAAACTAAACACTAATACAAGAGCATTATATAAATGGAGAGAGACAACAGAGTTGAAGGCACAAATGATATTTATAATGTCATATGTCACTACTCACTAGACAGTGGACATGCACCATCTAAGAACCCACATGTCTTGATGAGAAACCCAGTGTCCCCAAAAAGCTCAATTTCCAGATTACAAAAAATTGACAAAAGATAATAATTCAGATTAGAGTTAATGTTATAATAATCGGAATTGTAGTATATATTATACCCTCCTCAATCTTTAAATATCTTGTCAAGATGGCAATATAGTAAAAAAAAAAAAAAAGGTAAGTATTTAATACTGGCTATTGCAAGCAAGCAAAGAGCAAAAATAGCAAAAAAAAATTCAAGCGAAAATATGAGGAACATGAAAAGACATCTTAGAGCAACTCCAAGAGCCACCATATACACCCTCTTTAGCCAAAATTTGAGGAGATTAAAACAAAAATCATCTCCAACAACCTCCTTGTCCCTCCCCAAAGTGTAAGGAGCTCTAAACCACTCCTCAATTGTGAGGAGCATCTTTTGTCTCCTCTTTCATTTTTATATTAGCATATATTGGAATGCTGTGAAGTACATATAGCAGTTATGATACTATTATATTCGCAGGTAATAGAAAATAGATATAAAAAAAAAAAAAAAGCAGATAGAGATGAACATTGAGGAGGTTTGTTGGAATGAAAACATAAATTTGAATTTTAAATAATTAAGAGTCTATATAGTAATATATTTATAAGGAGAATGGTAAATGACTCTTAGAGTTGCTCTTAGGCAACAGGCTGACAACATCAGAGCTACCTTACTCCCCCCCACCCCCCCAAAAAAAATAATAAAAAAAAAAAAAACTCAATC
>PHNY01074012.1:1484-14542 GCA_003724115.2 Anethum foeniculum
GAAGCTTATAAAGTAACAAAGAGCACATTCCAACAAATTCAAACATACACTCCGAACATAATAATTGAACGGGTGGAAAAACCAAGTTATTTAAAATAAATATGGCTAATACAATCAATTAAACATACCAATTGTGGTAGCAATGGTGGTGAAAGCAAGTATTTTATTAATGAAATACTGTATCTAAGCCTAATAATACTAATACTTAACGTATGCTCAAGCCATTCTTAAATCTATATATTAACATCAAATACAACATGTCTATCAGCATATAACACTCCCAAATTTAGATAATACTTTGACTTCTAAATATTTACATACTTCTTGTTTAGAAGGGATTGGTTTTAATACATTATTTCTTTTTCATAGACAACAGCCTTATTTTTGTTTTAGTTATAGAAAATTTTGAGGGGCCAAAGTTCTACATTTTGTCTTGATATTTTCTCTCTCTACCAGGAGTACCATGCTAAGGACACGCATCCTCCTATGATAAAAAAGGACTTCCATTCTTCTCACTGAAGGTTACTATTTGACAAAGGACAAAGGATTACCAAATACACGAGATTAAAACCTCCTAGGAGCCATGCACTGATGGATATTCAAAAACATAAGGATGTCTGATGGTTGAATCCAATGTACACCAATCTTGAAAAGAGAGATAAGAGTTTGTTCCATAAAGACCTAGGCTATGATACTAATTGTTGCCATCAGTAAAGGCTGGAATTAAGTTTCTGATGTGTAGTGGACGACTAAACAGATTCACCAAAGATAGATTCACCAAAGATGATGAAAGAAATATTGGATGAAGAGATTATTAAGTTAAAAAGAGATCAAGATAATCGAGGGAAAAACAAGGCCCCGGTGTCATTTATCACCATGACCTTTAGAGGGCTAACGACTATTGAGACATCAAGGAACTAAAAGAAGACTTATGCCTGATAAGTGATGAATGTAGTTAGAGAAGCACCAAAAATTTCAAAGGTGGAAGTAGCAACTGCCTTCGATGATTCTAATTTGGAAGGATCAAAGTTCCCCCATGACGACCCGTTGGTCGTCGCACCTATGATAGGATATTCTGAAAGTAAAAGAGTCTTTGTAGACAATGGGACCTATAGGGATATCTTGTTCCACGGTGCATTATTGAAGGTGGGATACGCTGATTTCTAACTCACACCTTTTGACATGCCGCATTATGAATTTAATTGAGTTGAGTCCAAGATGGAATGGACGATTCAACTGCCCATGACTATGGGAGAAGAGTCCCAAGAGACCATAAAAATGTCAAACTTATGCAATCCATGGTGGACGGACCTGCGTGCCTTTAAGACAGTTGCCTCAATCTATTATCTCAAAATCAAATTTCCTACAAGGAATGAAGTTGGAGAATAAAGAGGAAACCAGAGAATGGCTAGGAGCTTCAAGAACCATTGAAGGGCTGATTGATTACTTTCTTGCAAGAAAATTATGATATCTTTACTTAGGAAGTGATTAATATGTCGAGGATTGATCCCCAACTCATTACACATAAGTTGAACGTCAACCAAGATAGGAAGAAATAAAATGGAAGAAGAGAAATTTTCCTCTAAGAGGCAAGAAGCCATAAATAGGAGATTGACAAGCTGCAGGAGGCCATGTTCATGGAGGAAGTTCAATCCCCAAAGTGGTCAGCTAACACGTAATGTTTAGAAAATCCAATAAAAAATGAAGGATATGTGTGTATTTCACTGACTTGAATGAAGCATGTCGTACTAATTGTCTTCCCTTACCAAGAATTGATATAGATGCAACAGCTGGGCAAGATGTTGAGCTTCATGGGTGGATTCAGTGGGTTCAAATTAATCAGGACGCACTAGGATGACATTCCTAAGGTGCCACGTATCAAACTTTAACAAATAAAATTTTTGAGCATCCTATTGGAAAGACTATGGAAGTCTGTCAATGATATGCTAGTCAAGAGTCTTCATAAGCAAAATCATATTGAACACCTCTGAGAGGCATTTGAAGTCGTGAGGGACCATTAGGTGATGTTAAAATCCTACAAAGTGTGCCTTTGAGGTAGAATTTGGGAAGATTTTTGGGCTTTACGATCTCAAAGAAAGAAATCTAAGGAAACCTTGACAAGATTCATTAAATCCTTGACAAGGAACCCCCATGTTTCGTAAAGGATATGTCGAGACTAACAAGAAGAATAGCAGCATTGGGAAGGTTCATCTCTGAATCCCGTAACAATGGCTTGCATTTCTTAAAGATGTTGAGGAAGGTAAGTACTTTTTTGGAGCTAACGAAAGCCAAGTGGTTTTAAATAGTTTAAGAAGTGCAAGATCGAAACATCCTTGTTGGAAAAACTAATAGTTATATGTATTTTTAGTCTAGAAATTTATGTTATTTTAAAAAATTATTTGATGATAGAAGCACAAGAAGTTTTAATCCAGTTATAAAAGGTAATAATATCATAGGTAACAATGTAAATTAATAGTTTTGCTACTACTGAAAACATGTGAAGTGGTTCATGTGTGCATCCAATTTTGTGTTTGTTTTGTTTGTTTATTCTAAAGAAATACATATTGAGAATGTTCTCTATTTTTTGGTTTTCAGTATAACATCATTTCAGATGTTACCAAATTGCCATCTCAGCAGATGTTGTAATGCAATATCTAATCTCTCTCCCTCTTTCAGTCAATTCTACGTTACTCTTTAATATTACTTTTATATTTTTTTAGTATATTAATGTTCAAAAGATTCCACATGAGCAGCATTCAATTGCTCTTTCATAACCAAAATTGAATTTGTCAACCGTATTATCTCCCCTATTTTTTTTATTAGCCAAGTGCCAGACATTCCTTATTACAAATCCAAACAACCATTTTTCTTCATCACCTCACAGTACACTATTGTTTGCACGACTTTAAACATATTACCACTAAATTAAGTGCTCACCCTAATTATTTCACTTAATTGAGATGAAATTTTCCCTTCATGAATTGCTAAGCCATCATGTGCTTGATAATTTTATTATTTTTTTCTCGTATCCTATATATGTAACACATTTCTGGTTCGTTCTTCTGTCTTCCAAACATAGAACTTGTTGAGGTACTCAGGGGTTCTCTGAACTTGTGACTTGTTTGTATTAATCGTGAACCAGACATTTAGTTCTTTTTTTAGCTTGTCAATTTATTATTAAATTATTATTTACTTATGCTGGGTTTCAGAGGGAAAAGGGTTGTTAGTTTCACACAATGTAGAGTTTTTCGATTGTGTGGATTTCATGAATTTCTCTTTAGTGTGCACATTTGGTTGTATGTGCTTGAGTGGGTAATTATATATGTTATGCTTGTATCCTAATTTTATGAGAGTTTGCCCATGTCATGAGCATGTCCGGAAAGATTCATAATTACGATACCTAGGAAGACAAAACTATTTCCAAGGTGAGTATCGAATATTACTTAAGGTTTCGTCACGGAATTCACTGTGTGCTGCTATGTCATGAGGATAGGAAAGGACGCATGAGGCATGTAGCTGTAAAGGATTATTTTGATGCTTTCGGATTCAATGCAACCATCAATGCATACACAAAATGGACAAAGAGGAGTCATGTAGTTGGCTCGCATCCTTCGTGAGAGTTGATGATTTACCACCTACGAATTTAGGTACATTTTACTTTTGTAAGGTGTCAGGAGTTAATTGTATAATTTTGCATTACTCTGTGTTGCGTGCATTAAGAAAATTTATGTTTTTGAATACAGGGGTTTATGTTTTTTGTAACTCTTTGAATTAGATGTCTTACATAGTTAAAGTTCTCTCTCGCTCTTCGCTAACATTAGAAAATTTAGGCTATCAGTTTTGAAGTTGATGGTGTAGTTGGCCTTTGATATTTTCAAAAAAATTATAAATTTTAGTGGGGATATGTGGCCTCTGATTCAAGTTTGCGGGTATTCTCCTCTGATTTTAGTATTCTTACATCAATTGAATGTAATTACGTTAAGATACCTTCCAATTAGTCATAACTGTTTTCCAGTCTACCATCAATATTGATAACTTTTACAGATATCCTCTTATTAATGCAAATATGATAGTGATTTTCATTTTTTACTCTAATTAATGTAGTAAAATAAATCTTGTTCACGTCTTGTTTAGTATTTCATACACGATGAACCAAGTATTTCATACTCGAATTAAGTCTATTTAGTGTTTCTAGTCTATCAAGATCACATAATTATACAAATAAAATGATTTTTCTCATGAGTATGGTTATAAGGTTAAACATTGGATTTTGTCTATGGACAATAAAACTGAGACAATAAATAAATATTTTAAAGTCATGAATTTTCTACTTATACATGTATATTTGTTTTTCTCTTGGGTAAGGTTAATCCGAAGAAATTTAAATACTCACACAGTCATGAAATATTTGTCTCCATGTAGAGTCAAACACTCGATCTCTTGTTAATAAGGATGAGGGGTATCTACTAGGCTAGGGTATCAATATTTAATTGTAGTGTTTGTTTTGCATATAATGAGTGCTAATTAATGTAAAATGTATTCTTGCACTAGTTAGGTTAATATTATGATATTTATATCTCAATATGGTTTTATGTGACAAGAGCGGTATATTGAATACTTCGAACTCTCCCTCGTACAGGTGTGCCAATGAGGGAGGAAGTGTCCGCACCACACACCTAGTGGCATCATAGATTTAGATCGTTATATCAACCGGAGTATGGTGAACAACTTTCTTCTCTTCATCCATCCTTGAACCATTTCCTTTGTGATCTGGAACAAGGTCTGAGATATAAGGATCGTATAATATAATTTGATCAATCTGTAAAAAAGATTAACTTCAACGTTTTTGAATAAATGTGATCAAGTAATTAAATTGAAATAATATCTAATATACATATATATATATACACATATAGTTCTCGTATCCTAATTTTCCTAATATAGATACATATATATATACATAAATAAAAATATATATATATATATATGTATATTAGATATTATTTCAATTTACTTACTTGATCACATTTATTCAAAAACGTTGAAGTTAATCTTTTTTACAGATCTTTCAAATTATATTCTACGATCCTTATATCTCAGACCTTGTTCCAGATCACAAAGGAAATGGTTCAAGGATGGATGAAGAGAAGAAAGTTGTTCGACATACTCCGGTTGATATAACGATCTAAATCTATGATGCCACTAGGTGTGTGGTGCGTACACTTCCTCCCTCATTAGCACACCTGTACGAGGGTAGAAGTAGGTGGAGCGAAAAGGGAAAACGAGAACTAAAGTCAGTAACGTTTTCCCATTTGGCTCCGTGTACTTCTCCCTTTGTACAGGTGTGCCACTGAGGGAGCAGGAAGCCCTAGTATCACAAAAGCGGTGGCAGCATAGTTTAAGCTCGTTTCATCAACGGGAGCATGTAGAACAACTTTGTTTTCTTCACCCATCCTCGAACCATTGCCTTGGTGATCTGGAACAAGGTCTACATATAATGATTGCAGAATATAACTTATCATTAAAGAAAATTACCTTCATGTTTTGAGCAAATATGATCAAGTTAGTAAATTGAAATGATATCTAAGACATCTTTAGACAATACTTGCAGAGTTGCAGTTGTGCAATATACCACTCTTTTCACACAAAACCATAAATGAGATATAGAATATTACTGAAGATTTTATAATCTTTAACCTAACTTGTGCAAGATAATATTTTAAATCAAGTAACACTAAATAAATGCAAAACTTGCACTTCAAGTATGCAAATAATTCATGGTACCCTAGCCCACCGGATACCCCCCATTCTTGGTAACAAGAGGTCGAGTGTTTGACTCTTTATGGAGAAAAATATTCCATGAGTTAGAGTGCTTAAATTTTTGTGATTCACCTCACCGAAGAGAAAAAAATATACATGTACAACGAAAAAGTTCAAGACTTTCAAATAATTACTCATGGTCTTAGTTTTATTGTCCATGCAAAAATTCGCGATTTCACCCTATAACCATATTTATGAGGAAAGAACATTATATTTGTAGAATTGACACCTTGATTATGTGATCTTGCCAAAAATCTGTGAGACGTTAGAAAAAGGAAACACAACAGACATAAAGACTATTTTTTTTTATCATGTGAATGCATTAGATGTGTTAGCTTAAACTGATTTAAAATATGCCGAGGAGACCAGAAACGTATGTGCTTCATCGTGTTTGAACTACTACACAAGATGTGAACCAAATTTATTTTACTACATTAATTAGAGTAAATGATATAAAGCACACTCATATTTAAAGTTATAAAAGGACATTTGTAAATTTACGAATACATTGATGGTGGACTTGGAAACACTATGGCTGAAAATGTGTAATGAAGACAATTTTTAAAATTATTACAAACATATATAGAACATTCACAGGCTATACTCATATTGACTTCTCGAGAAAATCACCTCTGACACCAAATAGACTAATTCCAAAGTAAAATCTTAAATTAATTACATTCAATAAATGTAATGATACTAATATTAAAAGTAGAGTACCAAAAAACTTTAATGAGAGGCCACATAATATTAATTGTGTATTTAACTTCAAAAACTAATAGCCTAAAATGTCCAATGTTAGAGATAAAGGGAGAGAGGGCGAGTGAAAGAGAGGGAGTGAGAAAGAGAGAGAAGGGGAGGGAGCAAGGGCGAGAGAGAGTCATTGCTTCTTGAGGAATAGAAAATTTGTTAATTTATGAAAAAAATGTAAAAAATTTTAACTATGAAAGACATCTAATTCAAATAATAATGAAAAACATATACCCTTGAGTCAAAAATACAAATATTCTCGCAACATAAAGTAATGAAAAATCTTACACTTAACTCCTCACACTTTACGAAAGTAGTATGTTCATAAATTACTGGGTAAAGAGCCATCACCTCTCACAAATGATGCGAGCCAGTGTGCTACATCACTCGGGTTTGTCCATTTAGATGCATGAATGGTTGCATTCGATCCAAAAGCCTCAAGATAATCCTTTGTAACTACATACCCAATGCATCCATTTTTATCGTCATAACCCACACTAGCAAGAAGCGAATCTGTGAACAAGACCTTAAGTAATATTCGACACTCACCTAAAAATAGTTCTCTCTTCCATCATAATTGTGAATCTTCTAAAAAATCTGGATCAAATTATAATATATATAGTTACCCACTCAAGAACATAAAACCTCGCCCCTCCCAAAATATAAATTATAAAAACTATCCAACTTATAAAGGAAAATCTGAACATTAAAGAGTAATTCATAAAAATCACACATTCGACAAGCTTTACATTATATGAAACTAACAACCATTTCCCTCCAAAACCCAACATAAGCAAATAATGAATTAATAAAAAATTAATATGATGGGTTAAGTCAACATAAATTTGGGCCACTTTATATTATAGAAGAGCTGGGTCGGGTGTAAAATTCCACATTAGTTTTAGTTGAGACCTTTAAAGGATAATTCTAAAACTTAGATGTATGCCAAAGTTAGTGGTTGTTTTTACCATGGTGGTGAGTTGTTGAATTGTGCAATATGATCGGTTTACAATTTCTCTCTATTATTAAATACAACATTTTCTAAGAACAAATTTATATAAAAAACATTTTCTAGGGAATAGGTATTTGTAGTTGCGGTTATTTGACGAACAGAGCTGACAAGGTTGCTTTAATGCCAATTCAAGCAATATATACTGTTAAAGTCAGGGAGGAAATAGAAATGGACACACAAGAGATGAAGAACAATATAAAGAGGATAAGGTGATAACCGTATTCGTAGTAGTGAAGCTCGTTTCTTTAGAGTTTACAGGACTAAGGACAATTTGTAGAATTGCGCATCTTGAAAACCACTGGAGAGATTAAGTGATCCATTACCGGTAAATGCTCTTGAAAAGGAAGCTCATGAATTGGTCAAGGCAAGGTTGTTGGTGATCGAAACTCAGTTGATGGTCAGGGTGGAAGCCAGGCACAAGAAAAGGGCTCATAGAGAAAAGAGTGGAAGAGCACAAACAAAAAGAATATGAAGATGTATTGAGGCTAAAGGAACACTTCTACTGTTGTACATATTTATTTTTGAAATCTTTAAATGTTTATATGATCAAGAATGCATTTAATATTATTTACTATCTTTTCATATTAACTTTTTCTTATTTTCAGTTTTGCTCTAGGGATTTCCTTGTCAAAATCTAACAATCAAATAGAGAGAGATTGTAATGCATAATAAAACGTAATATGTGATAGATGTAACTATAACTCAAGCTCGGATCAAGATATAGAATAATACAAGAACAAAGCGAAATATGAAATTTAAGCTTAAAGTCTACAAAAGAGTCGAGGAAAAAATTTCCTTAATATGTTGAATCCTTAGTGACGAACAAAGAAAAAAGCCATTAAGAAGTTCAGAGGTGTTGAATATTTGAGTATTAGTATAAGTGGAATATTATAGTTTGATTAATTGGAATTAAATATAAAGTATGAGGATCAAAATCAGCGTTAATTATCTATGAACTAGACCATTGCACTAAGCGTCACAACAATAGAGAAAGATCATCATATTCATCACAAAAATAATTAATGCAGCACATGTTCAACAATGATGTAAGGATTCAAGTGTTTATCAAAATTGTCAAAAACATAAAAATTTTCCAAGTACAAATTTATGTTTTTCCTCGAACATTGAACAATAGGAAAAGGAACAACAGCTAAGAAGGTACAAAATTGTCTAAGTCAAAAAGTTATTGTTTCACCATTCTTGGTTTGCACTTGGAGCAACATAAATGAAATAGCAAAAAATGGCTAAGTGGAGAAGCATGTTACACCCCATGCCTTGGAAGTTGATAGAAATTTTTTTTGGTCCTGGGAGTTGTTGCGCAACAGGGTCCCTCACATCTCCCTGCCTAGCACAAAATCAGAACACTTAGAAACTTTTTCAAAAATAAGAACACTTAGAATCTTTTTCATAGATATAAAGGGAGACTATGGACCAACATCATATTAAAGGGCAACAAAATTGTTTAAAGCAACATAATACTATGCTGAATTTTAGCCAAGTTTTTTGGTGAATCAAGTCTACACTTGCAAAAAGAATAATTATGTTAGCTGGTTAGAGTGTTAGTGAGTACCAAGTTACAAGTTTGACCAAAAAGAAGTGAGTGGGCTAAACTAAAGCTTGAACACTTTCTATTGACAAATATTTTACCTTGCTAACAAATTGTATGGTGTTGAAGTCATTCTAAGAGAACAATTTCATTGCAACTCAAACAATAGCTCTAACTCCTAATTCTATATATGTTGCTCCGGGAAACTATCATAAAATTATAATTTCAGCATTACATAAGGTAATCCTATCTCAAAATTATGAGCCGTACATCTATACAAAAATTATCAATAATTTCACTTAACATTGTAAAATTATTTTGTTTATCAGAAGCATTTTCTTCATTGGAGTTACCTGATATACCTAAGTTGCTGAAAAATGTAACATGCTATAATTTAGTACATAGGTTATTTAATTTGACACTAAAAGCTAATATATTACGATTTGAAACATAACACAAATTTTCAAGAACTAAAATAAGTTTCAAAAAAATAAATAAACAAGTATATGTCACATTGATAGGCCCATTGTTCCATTGTTAATATAAATATATTTTTTATATAAGATTGCACATGTATGATTGTAATGACACATTTTTTCGGTACTATCACCAATTTTGGATCCTATATTACAATTAGGGTTTCATGGCATTTTAATTTTGTTGTAAGTGATGTCAATCTTCATCTAAATGTTATTAGAATCTATCACGGTTTAATAACTTGTGTGATAACACACACATATATATATATATATATATATTGAAAAACAAACGACATGTCAAAATCAATTCAACAAGTTATATTAAAAGATCTTATATCCACCTATACTAAAACAACTTAGATCTACAACTACAAAAATAAAATTTTAAAGGTGGAACATTGACCACAAGTTTACATTAAAAAAACATAAAAAATTTGCCGTGTGCAAATATATACCCTCAGAATAAAGATGATATATAAATCTTTACAAAAAGAAACACCTATACCCAACAAGACATACATATTACATTTAAACACATATAAAGTATGGAAGGGGTATGAATGATTACCAGAGAGTTTAAGCATTACTGAAGATGGATGACGGTATTGAAGACGGCCGCTTAAAATGAGGGTTTAAATGTCTATTTTTATTTCCCCCAACTATAAATAAATAAGTTAGGTTAAACAAATAGGCTGGGCTGTAGATAAGTTAGATATAAGTTCTAACTGGTCTTGTATGCTCATATAAAAAAATTATTTTTCACCCACACATGTACTAAAATTAGTTTAAAATAAATATGTCATTTTTGTTTAGATGACTACATAGCCCATGGCCCATATTGACAAAACCACTATCAATAATGCTATTGTGACAATTGCAAGTTATAACATTAATGAAATGAAAAATGAAAAATGAAAAAGTTTATAATAAATACATATGTAGAAATTAAAAGATAATTCATAGTAGAAACTTAATTAAAAAATATAAATAAAGTGCGTTTATTTTTATAAAATATTTGAGAGTTATATTGTGAAGTTAATATTGAACTAGTATACTTTAAAAGAAGATGATTAAAAATGGTTTAGTTAAATAATTTTAAAATTAAATAACTATTAAATAATTATTTTAGATTTAAGTTTTTCTTGCAAATAAAATAAGTAGTACCCATGGTGGTAAATACAAAGAGCACATTCCAACAAATTCACATACACTCCCAACATAATAAATGAACTGGTGGAAAAACCAAGTTATTTAAAATAATTATGGCTAATACAATCAATCAAACATACCCATTGTGGTAAAAGCAAGTATTTTATTAATGAAATACTGTATCTAAGCCTAACGCCTAACAATACCTAACATACGCTGAAGCCATTCTTAAATCTATATATTAACATCAAATATTACATGTCTATCTGCATAAAACACTCCCAAACTTAGAAACTACTTTGACTTCTAAATCTTTACATACTTCTTGTTTAGAAGGGATTGGTTTTAATACATTATTTCTTTTTCATAGACTACGACCTTATTTTTGTTTTAGTTATAGAAAATTGTGAGGGGCCCATAGTTTTACATTTTGTCTTGATAGTTTCTCTCCCAACCCGTGGAATATTATGCTTATTTTTGTTTTAGTTATAAAAAATTGTGAGGGGCCCATAATTTTACATTTTGTCTTGATAGTTTCTCTCTCAACCTGGAATATGATGCTAAGGACACATATCCTCCTCCCATAAAAAAAAGGACTTCTATTCTTCTCATAAAAAGTTACTATTGGACAAAGGATTACCAAATACCTGAGATTAAACCCTCCAAGGAGCCATGCACTGATGCGCTATTGAAAAAGATAAGGATATGTGACGTTTTTTATGAAATAATCAATCTTAGTTGACAACTTTGATTTTCTATAAAGAACTCCTAGAAGGGATGCTTGCAACACGATTTTTCTAAAGAACAAACCAAAGAACCCAATTTCTGATTTTGTGATTATTCTTTCCTATTTTCTATATATTATGAAAGTTATGGAAAATAAAAATTTATTTCTCCTAATTATATTTTTCAGAAAATTAATACTAAAAAATCATTTAAGGGTGCTTTTAACTCTTCATTAAGATAATTAGTCCCAAATTACAACTGTCACAGCTTAGTAATCCACATAATCATTCGATATCTTTAGCTCATCACAGCTGTCATTATGACTTGCCGTAATTATCCAGATAAGCTTACTCAGTTGTCATTACGACTGGTTGTAGTTATCTTGATAAGCTTGGTCATTAGTTGGGCCTGTGATAATTATGGGCTTTGTTTGGCCTACAAGATTCCAATTAAACTTTTAGGCCAATTGGGCCGAAGGAGGTGTTCCTCCAACATGTAGCTGGACTTCGATCGGCTGAATTTGACCATTCAAAGAGCAAAATACTAGAATCCATTTTCGGCCCAAGCCTAGGACTACAACTGTTGTAAATATCATGTAAACCGTAGCATAATTTGTTTCACTTATGCATTTTCGGTATTTTTCCTAGCATATTTTATATGCTTTTTTAGCTTTTTATCCCGGCTCGACATATTTTAGATACGTCTTCGATGATATTTAAGATTGTCATATTTGTCCGCAAATTTTTAAGGAATCGAGCAATTTGGGTTCAGAACTTCTATTTATAACTTAGCATATTTTATGTTTTATGCTTCTTCGATTTCCATAACATATTTCAATTATTTTATGCCTTTTCGGTTTTAGTATTTACCTTAGCATAATTTGTTCGATTTACGCATCTTCGGTACTTAACCTAGCGTAATTTAGAATTTACGCAGTTTTGGTATTTTGCCTAGCATATTCATATGCATATTCGGCTATGTTATGCTTCTTCTATTTTTTTACCTTAGCATATCACTTTGCCATTTTTACCCCAGTTTTCAAAGGCCTAAGCTTGCCATTTTGTGGTTTTTGATTGTTAGGATCAATATGATCGCCCAATCCTGAATTTTACGCCTTATGTCTTAAAGACTCGCAATAATTGTTTCGAAGAAGTATATATCTTCTTCGGGTTGTTTTCCTAGATATACTCTTCATTCGTTAAGTGTGTGGAGAATTTTCATTCAACCAATCATTGAGTTTTAGTAAGGTACTCAATAATGTACTTAACTCAAAATAGCAAAGACTAGTGTACTTATTTATAAAAATAAAAGAACTTAACTACACATCTTCGCCCTTTCGCGGAATTGAAACAGCTTAATAAATAAAATGCTTATTTAAATATCTGTAAAAATAATCTTAAGTGAATCTTTTTGGTAATACTTACGCAGACGAGTGGCATGCCAAGTGTTTTTTATTGTTTTTGGTGATTCAACTCAGGGGGAGCTTCATTCACAAGGAGGAATATTATCTGATATCTTGCCGGAAATTCCAGTCCAAGAACCAAGGGAAATGGAAGAAGGAGAGATGGATGAGAAA
>PHNY01074036.1:1957-22528 GCA_003724115.2 Anethum foeniculum
ATAAGAAGGGTTTGAGTATATATAAAAAAAGATATTCTAATTTGTAAAGGAGAGCGGTTAGGATTTTTAAAAAGAAAAGGGGTTCAGATTATCTTTTAATATATTGCAAGTAGAAAAGGTATATTAAATTTTTCTATAATACACTAATATAATATAATATATGATCAAATCTACTTAGTATGTTATCAATGCGAGATATGTGAAACAATGAAAAGGTGACTTACTTGGAGAAATGTATTTAACGAGAAAACGGCTTAATAGAGATAATTATTTTATTTGTAAAAATTCAATTATCATGTTTGAACATATATATATATAAGTTCATATTTGAATTTGAAAAATAATAAATAGTAAGTAATATATGAAAATATTAAAATTGTAAATCGTAAAACAATTCGTAATCTATATTTATATATATATAATTTAGACCAATAACGAAGTTAAAACGATGACATAGACTACACATGAAACCTTTAATACATAATTTAAATTAAAAATAGTGTTGTATATTTTATTTGACACGCTCATGTTAGAAAATTGATTTTCAATCAAAGTTATTCTAACTAGAGATGTTCAAAAAATTCGAAACCCGAAATCTGATCCGATTCGGAAAAAAACCCGGCCCGGTCCGGCCCGGCCCTCGGTCATTAAACGGGTCTCTTTTTTTCTTGAAAATCCGACCCGGCCCGAAGCCAAAAAATTCGGATAAAAGCCTGGATTCAAAAAAGTTCGGATAAAAGTCAGGTTCTAAAAAAACCCGGATAAAAGTCCGGTTCGGCCCGGGTAAAAGCCCAGGCTTTTTAAAAAGCCCGAATAAAAATATGATTTTATGTAAAATTTATAAATATACAATATATTTAATAAATTTTTAAGTATTATATTATACAATTAGGAGTAATTAAGGTATATTTGGTTGGTTTGCGGATTTGTTATAGTATATAACAATCGTTATAGCTTTAGGTTAAAAGACCGTTGAATGTAATATTAAAGTATATTAAAAAATGAGAATCGTTGAATGAAATATTAAAGAAAATAGTATTATTTTCGATATATAAACTGTTCTCTTTCATAATTCAAAATTATTTCCTTCGGTACCAAAACAACTCAAAGATCGAGTCACAAAATATAAAATAATATTTAATATATAAATAAAAAAAAAAAGCCCGGATAAATGTCTGGTTCGGCCCGACCCACGGGCCTAAAACAGGCCTTATATTTTAGAGAAAACTTGACCTAGCCTGACCTGATTTTTTAAAAATCCCGATTCTATTCGTTTTTAAAAAATTAAATTTTTTAAAATCCGAATAAAACCTGGCCTGACGAGTTTTTATGCATCTATGTAACCTAACTATTCTAAAATCGGGATAGTAAACAACATTTGATCTTACCGCTCAACGCACTTGCACAAGTAAAACACAGTAACAAGCCATTAAGAGGAACTATTATCACTACTTAATACAGGGAAAAATTTGCTTTACAACTTGGAAATGAAAGGCCCAACCAATTTTTTTATCCGATTTTGAATTTGTGTATTATTTTATACAGAGAATAGTAATAATATCCGTTATTAAAATATGTAAAAATTTTATGTTATACGTAAAATAATTGTTTTTATTTGTTTGATGATCATTTTTATAACATATTATTTTAAATAATTTATTAAATATTACTAATAGTTATTAATAAATTTCTATCTAAATTATAAAATTAATCCATAAAAAACTTAAAAAAATATATTATAACGCCGCTCCGAAACGCGGCTTTATGACTAGTTTGTAAAAAAAATAGAATAATATAAAAATATAGTTGTGTCTCCATCTACTCTTACTGCTCTTCAAATTTTCCTCTCAATTAGCGAGAGAAAAAAAAACCCTCTCCGACGAGCTCTCTCATCTTCTCCGACATCTCCCATCTTTATACTCTTACAACTATTTATTTACTGGGTTGTCAACAAAATCCTATTAAAAAATTGTTTTTATTTATTTTCCTTAAAAAATTAAAATTCCAAGAAATATGAATGATGCTCCATCTGATTATCATGTTGCTCCAACTACTCAAACCCTCGTCACTGAATCAGTCCCTCACCTGGGTTTTTCTCCGGCGCCGGTGGTTTCTCCGGCAGGTGTCGATTCAACAGCTGTCCAAGAAGATAGAGGTAAAAAATTTATA
Organism: Anethum foeniculum; assembly: GCA_003724115.2. Lineage (NCBI taxonomy): Eukaryota > Viridiplantae > Streptophyta > Magnoliopsida > Apiales > Apiaceae > Anethum > Anethum foeniculum. Next base: position 4,127 of record PHNY01074036.1, read on the forward strand.
ATTAAAAAAAAAATTAACTTTAATTTTTACTGTCAAATTATTATTTTTAATTGCTTAAAAGTTCTTAAATTTAAAGAAATTAAGGGAAGGTGTTAGCAGATTTTCTATTGTTATGGAACTCGATATTGAGAGTTAGGATTGTTATACTTTGATTTAATTGCAATGAATAAATGAAATTAGGTGTCTTTTTTTTTTGTACATTGTAATTTTTGTAATAGTAGTGACTTGTATAGTGATGAAATTGATAATCTATGATTGGCGTAATGCAATTCGGGTTAATTAGGATAGTTTTTATTCATTGAGCTATTGTGTTGCAGTGAAGGAGCGGTATTGTGAACAAAGAGAAGCTCTGCCAGGAGAGCCTCGATGTGTTATATGTGGACGTTATGGTGAATATATATGTGATGAAACCGATGATGATATTTGTAGTCTGGAATGTAAACAGATTTTGCTCTCAAAGATTAATAAATCTGAAGGGAAGGTTAGTGTTCCACCTGCGGTTAGACTACCTACATCTGATGAATGTTATTATGTAAGAGATAGTGGCACTAAAGCGGAGTCCCAATCTTTGGAAGAGGGCCAGAGTGAATCTCTTAGATTAAAACTTGATATTTCTGTGAAAGGGAACTGTGTACCTGCTCCTATATTGTCCTTTGCTTCTTGCAATATTTCTCGTAAACTTCTGGATAATATAGAAGTTTCGGGATATGAAATTCCAACACCTGTCCAAATGCAAGCAATCCCAGCTGCTTTGAAGGGCCAAAGCCTTCTTGTCTCAGCTGAGACAGGTTCAGGGAAAACTGCATCCTATATGATTCCTGTTGTGTCCTACTGTGCTCAGTTTAAACACGAGCAGTCTTCAAAAATGAAAAGACCGTTAGCAGTGGTTCTTGCCCCAACAAGGGAGCTCTGCATACAGGTGGAGGAACAGGCTAAGTTGCTTGGAAAGGGCCTGCCTTTTAAGACTGCGCTTGTTGTTGGTGGTGATCCCATGCCGAGACAACTTTACCGCATCCAGGAGGGTGTGTCTCTGATTGTAGGAACCCCCGGTAGGCTTATCGATCTTTTAACTAAGCATGATATGGATTTGGATAGCGTTTCAATTTTAGTTCTTGATGAAGTGGATTGCATGCTTCAGAAGGGCTTTCGTGAACAAGTGATGCAAATATATAGAGCTCTGTCACAGCCCCAAGTTTTGATGTATTCGGCAACAGTTTCAAAAGAAGTTGAGAAAATGGCAAGCATATTGACAAATGATTTGGTTATTGTCACCGTCGGAAACCCTGGCAATCAAAATTCTTTTGTAAAACAGGTAGCAATCTGGGTGGAGTCCAAGCAAAAGAAGAAGAAACTTTTTGACATATTGACAAGCCAGCAGCATTTTTTGCCACCCGCTGTAGTTTTTGTAGGTTCAAGACTTGGTGCAGATCTCCTCTCCGAAGCAATAACAGCCACTACTGGAGTCAAAGCTCTATCAGTACATGGAGAGAAGCCTATGAAGGAAAGAAGACAAATTTTAAGGTCATTTCTCATGGGAGAGTTACCAGTGCTGGTGGCCACCAGCATTTTGGGCCGAGGAGTAAATCTCTTCGGTGTAAGACAGGTTATAATGTTTGATATGCCAAATTCCATAAAGGAGTATGTCCACCAGATTGGAAGGGCATCACGGATGGGACAGGAGGGTACATCAATCGTTTTCATAAATGAGGAGAACAAAAAACTGTTCCCTGAGTTAGTTGAAGTCTTAAAATCATCTGGGGCTCCCGTCCCGAGAGAGCTGGCTAATTCTCGGCACATGGTGAGCTCCTTGTCTAGTTCGGGAAATAAGAAAAGGAAAGTTGGTCACTGATCTTGACAGCATCTGATTGTTGTAAACAGTAAAGATGGAATGGGAAGGTAAATTGACTATTAAGTATCTGTGCAAGTTTTAGCATGGCAACGTTAGCTTTATCTTTCGATCTTGAATTGCTTTCAGTTGGTGATGGAAAAGCCAAAGACTGGCAATTTCTTTTAAATTTAAACTTGGATTTGTCTTTAGGTATTCTGGAATGCATAAATCTGCAAGTCGTGCTGTCAGCAAGGCAGTCAGGTAGTGAAAAATTATAGTAGCTGTATTTTTCCTGCATCATTTCAGATATTATGGGTTGCTGAATTTCTGTAGATGTAATAATAGGTATGTGATTTCCTCCAACTCTTCAACACACCCAGGAAAATGTCTCTGTCGGTGCTAAAGGGCAATAACAGGACATTATCATCTTTGGGTAGCCTCATACATGCTGGAAGAATGGATGTCATGTATCATCTAAACAGGTCAGATATACATGTCAACATATTCTGTGTTTGCTTGGTTGCAATGGAACGAGTGGGTTGAGAATAAAATAAAATTTATGGTTAATTTCATCTATATCTTCATTTGAGGCCTTTATGCTATAATTCATTCATTCCATACAAGGATGGTCAGATTTAAGCACCAGTAAGCCTATTTTACGAAACCATCATAATACTCAACAAAGTTTTTAAATATTTTTACCGAGAAGTTGCGGAAAGATTTTGAACTGGTGTAGCTGAATATCCCTGTCCTAAAAAATTTTCTATTTTTCACAAACAGGGGGGAGAACCGGAGCAACAGCTGGCCTTAGAAAACTTTTTTTGCATTCTGATCATGCTGACTGCCAGCGTAGAAGCTGCCTATGACAATCTGAATTTCATCAACAGAATGGCAAGGAAAAAATAATAATAGATCATTATTTGTATTTTCAAAATTCAGAGATAGGTAACAATATTATATATGCCTCGTGCATATAATGCCGGGCACAATCTGTGAAAAGCATAACATTCACAATAGTGTTTTTTCTTTCAATATTTACTCGTGAACCACTTAAGAACTATTTAGAGGTTGGTGGTTAGCCACTTGACTTGGTAGTTAAGGCAACTAAAACTTAATCAACTAAGAAGGGGCTACTTCTACTGCTGAGTGCTGACTGATAGTCTGCTACTATGATTTGGGTCTAGTGGATCGCAGTGGGGAATTAATTGGAATAGGTGGAATGTTAAAGATGGAACTGAAAAATGACAGATAAAGGAGTTGAGAGAGGACAAGATGATGCAAGCTCAAAAACAAGATGGTACAATAGTAAATAAAATAGAGTTTGAGAATAGTATGACAAAAGTGATATGGAATTAAGGATGTCCTCTGTTCTGTTGAAACAGATTGCTAGGTTGTGCTTCAAAACTCTACCCAGATTTTATCGTATTCTGGATGTGTTATTCCGGATTGCAGGAAGGTGTAGCTTAGTTTATCAAATGTTGGTTTGAAGAGGAATAAAGGGGAGGGGGAAAGATAGATTGGGAGAGATGCGCGGGGTGGGGGGCGCCGGTGGAGGGTAGATGATAGGTTAGGGTAGGTCGACTCTCATTAGACTTTGCTCGAAAGTCAGGAAGGTGTAGCTTAGTTTATCAAATGTTGGTTTGAAGTTTGTTAAATGAACAGCAAATTGTGATTCATCGTATAGCCAAACCTGCTTGTTCTATATCTGATCATGTTTTTCATGAGTATATTGACGTTTCAGTTTCGTATCAGGTGGAGGAAGATTTCATTCAACTTTTATCGTTTATTCAAAAAAAAAAACACGAGATTTAACTTGTACAGCTGCGTTGAATAAAAAAAATCAAAACAGAATTTAAAAATATAGTTCCGAATGTGTTTGGGTAATAAAATTATTTACAATTTCCTCCTTTTTTGGGTAATTGCAGTTCTCTTTTCCACTTGCACAGCCAGGGGCCTCGGGTAATTCGGTCCCAAAGCAATCTAGAAACTGTTTTACCATATATTGAAGTAAAAGTCAATGAGATTCCATAATAATATACGCAAACATCCTTTCCTGGGAAATTCTACCGTAAATTCCTTGCACAGTTGATGTGTACAGTGAGAACAAATTATACAGGCTATACAGCCCCATATTTTCTTTACTGACATGTGGCAATAAATCCTTGAATACTGAAGTTGCATAGCAAAGTTGTAAGCATACATCTACAAGAAAAGAAAGCTTCATGATTTTTGCTTGGAAGCTTAATTATATTAAGCCTAAAAAATAACTTTCTTAGAAATCACAACTATGTCAACTGAAATACTCCACAAGTATAAAAGAATATCAGCAACAGCAAGTCAGATAGAGAAATACAAATTTGCTTCTTGTTTATTATGTGACACAAGATGAAAGCAGCCATAGTTCCCATGCTTCTGTTTATAGTTCTATGTGCATTAATTTCTCTGCTACTAATAAATTTATCTATGTTGTATGACAATCTTTTTAAGATTTCAACTACAAGTTCCTTTCAATATTTTGTCTTCAACAGCATCGTATTTGTTATTCTAATTAGGAGTTTTCGATCATCTGCTGACGGAGTTGATGAGCTATTATCTTCTTTTCAATTTTTTGATGGAGTGTCGGAGGAGCAAATTGAGGATATAGGGTATACTAGTGAGGATAGAGATATATGTGGTTCAGATGATTATGACTCTCGCTGTGGCTCAAGTGGTTATGAGGAGGACGATGATAATGGTAGTGACAGTGAGATAGACTGGATTGAGGATAAAGAAGAGACTGACCATGACCTGGAGAACAAAGTTGAAGCATTCATCTCTAAGGTCATACGAGGATGGAAGGAAGAACAAATGAATGATAAAACTACATTGACTATGTGAACTACTTGACAGTTGATGCATAAATTTCTGAAACCATAGTCCAGTGCAAATATCTGTTAAAACTACCAACGCGACCACACTTATGGCCCAAATGCCAAATGACAATCACATGACAGCGCATGGCCCAACAGATTACACATCATTTCCCATTCAGATGGTGCGCAGACCTTACCCCTACTCGAAGTAGAAAGGTTGTTTCCCTGAAGACTCCCGGCTTAGGTTTGGTAAATATTCACATTCACATTCACATTCTATTTCAAATTTTATGTTTCCTACTGTATGTAGTTCTCAGAACAGCTCAGGTTTCTTGGTTGAGGATCAGAGGATGTCTATCTCTATTCCTGTCTTCCTCTTCCATTTTTACTTCCAACTTTACAATAAAGCCCTCTGGTCAAGGATTTAGTCTTAGCCTTTATTTAATGAACAAAACTACTATGCTGGTGGGTGTAGGGATTCCCATCTTTCCAAAAATTTAATAAGATTTAACTGTCAAGTACCGAATCTTACAGAAAGGTCACATGTTCATATGAAAATAGCTATGGTAATATTTAAGATAAAAAATACCGCAAAAACTGGTATAGCTGCAAGATCTTGAGATATAAATATCAAAATGTAAGGATTGGTAAAATAAGAAAATGAAAATGCATTGAGAGGAAAATATTAACAGAAACACATGTGAGGAAGGGAATAGGGTAAAAGCTATCAAAGCTATGACCATAAACTCTATCTGCAGCATCAATCAGCCAACCTGAACATTATCACTCACTAGAAGAAAATAAATTCGTGTGTTTTTTTTTTTTAATTTTTGCATACTTGTACATTTTGGTTGACTTGCAGGCATAAAATCTAAAATATGAAACACCCACTCACCGTTCTATTCCCCAAGTGAAGTAGGAGAGTCCGGAGCCTGGAAGACCACAAATAAGACTAAAGGACAACGCTGATTGCTGTGAGCAGTTACTAAAATCATAGTAATGTTTACAACAGAATCCAACAATTTTTAACTGTTATATAGATCCCAAGAAGACAAAAATGATGGTTTAGCCACACAAAAGATATCAAATAATAAACACTTATATGCAGTGTTCTTTTATTATTTGAGAATCATACAAGTTAAACAGTTAACCCTGGGAAACAATTTGAACTACATAACAAATACCAGCCAATATGGTACACAAAAATAAATGTACACTAACCAAGACCAGTTCCGGCATTTCTTGATACTGCGTCTGCCTTTATTCTGGGAGGCCTAACTATACGATCAATTAGCCCATACTCCAAAGCTTCTTGAGCATTAAAGCGTTTCATCCGGCTTAAGTCATTATAAATCTGTGTAATGTGTAAAAATTACAAAATGTGTGATATAAATATTATAAATACAATAAGACTATCTGAAGAATGCACCGACACATATTACCATGATAAAATATTATTTAATTACTTTCTCTAAATTACAAAAACGATACTACACTTCTTGTCTATAACCAATTAGGCAGCCATAAGATGTACAGAAAAAAATTTAGAATCCGACTAACAATACAAGTACAAAGTGCATTAATTACAATGCTCATGTTTTAATTTAAGGTTGTCATGGCCTCAATGCTTCTCAACGAAATTTAGAGCTCGCTTTAACTACTAAGATGTAGCCTTCAAACTACAATGGAGAATGGACCGGCCACAATTATAATTCAGTTAATGCAATTTATAAGCTATTTAGGAACCACTCGCTTAAACAGCACCAAATATATGGTCAGGCTTACAGAAAACAAGACCCTAATTAGAACGTTCTAATATCATCTTCTGTTCAAGAATCAAAGGAGGCCAGCTGGCCAGCAAAACATTATGTTTGAAAACAACTAAAACAAAAAATAATTTGAGCGATATATCGAAAATACCTTCTCTTCAGGCTGGCCCGTCTTCTGTGACAACTCTTTAAAAAGATAATCTCTAATTCTGAGAAGCTCATTTGCCTCATTGCGAATGTCATCAGCCTGTCGAATTACTGATAAGTAAATATACATGACTGCATACAGGAGACTTAATATGATACCGGCGGAAATATATATGTCCAATTTACTAATTTTAAACAGGTAAGACATAGTCAGACCTGACCACGAGCTGCCCCTGCAGGGGATTGTAAGGCAACTCTCGAAAGAGGCATTGCATTGCGATTGCCCTTCATAATACAAGAAAAGAAGAGTTCAGGATAGAGCTCATGCACAAAAATAAAATAAATAAATTGTACATTTGAACTTCAACAACTTATGACTTGTGACTTGTCTATCTCATAGGGAGTGTATGTATATGATTTTCGTTTGTTGAAATATTGGAAGGTCTTGAATAAGGGATAATTACAAACGAAAATCAAAATTTCACAAAACATAGAGGTTTGCTTTTGAATCACTTAAACCAAAGAAAGAGAGCCAGTGGTACAATCACCTACTACTTCACCCTTATCATTTTGCAAATCAATTCCGCAAATACGTAGGCAGATACTATCTAATTCTCTTAGGATCTCGAATCTATCTTGTCAAAACTATAACATATAAAAATCTTTAGTAGTTTTATTTGCCATTAGAAAGTGCTAAACGCTAAAATTGGGTATTCACTTTTCACACTTAAAAAGGGATAACACGTTCAATCAAGGCCATTAAACACCTCACAGGAACAGAGCTCAATATGGATTTGGTCTGTACACACTACACAGGCAAAATGAACTAATCATTTTCGTGTGCTGAAGAGCGCCCGAGTAATACTAATGCCACATGAATGACTATAGGCTATGAATGCAACATTACAAAAAGTGAAAATCATGAACATTGTTTTAAGACAAAGAGCTGTTAAAGAATTCAAAAAATGGAAAGATTACTTGGTTTACCATATAAAGCATATGTGCCATTTAATTGTTTAACCTGGTCCCTTTATTATCACAGAATTCCTAGGTTAATTGTCTATAAATTATCACAGATTAACTTTTACCTACTTATTGTGTCTCTAAATTCGAACTACTATTGTGCTAGAGTACTACCTTTTCTCCAGCAGCAAGAAGAAAACCGGCAAGATTATAAGCGTAGCCCACACAGTGAGTACCAACAGGACTTTTTAAGCTTTGCATTGTGTCATAGATAGCCATACTTGGAGTGAGCTGAACAAGTAGACAACAATCCAGTAAAGAGGTATAGGCAAAGACTAATTAAATTTTATAAAAACAATGTGCAATTATTTTCACATGTCACAACTAGATTATAGAATAACTTACATCTCCACCAGGACCATTGATGTACATATACATCATCTTAGAAGATTCGATACTATCAAGGTATAACATGGTTGCCAGTATTTGGTTGCTAAATTCTTCATCTATATTTTGCCCGATAAATATAACACGTTCTCGGTACTGCAATAAGAGTTTAGTGAATTACTAGTCGCTTGCATAAGTAAATTATATGTTGGGTGGCAATTTATTTTGACCAAAAGTTATTCAAATACCACAATATATAGAACATGGAGGAAAATATAGTCGACTATATTTTTAGTTCATGCAAAATGGATAGACCACGGCTTGTCCATCGAGTGCCATGACTATCTTAGTATAAAATTTTAAGGTCAAAAAGTAGTATTTAGCCATGACGACTTACCAGGGCATTCCACAAATCAACCCATTGCCAACTACCCTCACCAGGTGTTCTGTAGGGCACTCTCGGTGTCCCTATGGGCATCATTCTAGCTCGTGATCGGTTTGGTTTACCATTACAAGTCCTGCAATCAAAGAATTAATATATATACATCTGAATTAGATCCCTTCTATCCCCAAAGAATATTCAAGTTCCCCTCATCATAATGCTATCAGATATCGTACCCAAGTTTTAAATTTCAGTAATTTATTTCTAGTTGAACAAAATATGCCGTATCTAACAAATTACTAAAGAATTGAAATTTAGTACCAATAACCAAAAAACATTAAAAAAAAATAAATCCATAGCACACCTGGATTCAATACTCTTATGCACCTTGTTATGAAACTCAACATTCAAATTAGGCCTTGAAATCCCATAAGAAGCTGCGAAAATAAGAAAACTCTAAAAAAAACACAATTTTTACCAATAAAGAGATACCCATCACATGAAATACAGTAAATAGATAGAAAAGGAGTAAAAAATACAAACTTGGAGATTGTAGCCTCAAACCCACAAAAACCTTGGTTGCACAGCTACAAAAAACACAAAATTAGACACAATTAAACAAAAATCTGTACAATAACATAGAAGATACCACACACATATCTGTATGTATGTATATTTTGGAGAGAGAGAGAGAGAGAGAGAGGGAGGTACCTTAAAGAAGAGTGAGAAGGGGTAGAGCGAGAGTAGAGACATGAAGAAGAACTTGATGTTTGGAGAGAGAGCGCCATTTGCATTTTACAAAGTCAGAAAACTCAAACTTGGATAAAATGGAACAAGTGATTGTTTAGAATTTGGATCCGGATTAAATCTTATGACCCGACCCGTATTCATTAGAAGCTCATTGTAATTACTTTTTTATATATTTGATTTTGTTTTGAATTAAATCTGCATAATGTTTATTTCAAATAAAAAAGTCTGCGTAATGTATTCTGAAATTTTAAAATTAATAGTATATAATGATTACATATGTTATTCATTTTTAAAATTGGTAAATATTAAGGTCTAAGTGTTTGTTTGAAATTACGGTTAAAAATATAAAATGTGGATCGAGAAAATACCATTAAAATAATCAGATAACTAACAACTACCTTCTCACAGTAATAACACACAGGGCCAAATAAAATTTAAGAATTATTTGTAGAATTAAAAGTTTAATTGACTAATCAAAATTTATAAGAGTTAACACCTTATACTATGTTTTAGACATCCAAAAATATATTGAACTGAATTCGTGTAAATAAATTAAGAAAATTACAACTTAAAAAAAAAGAATCTTATTAACGCAATTGAAGAGGGTATTTGGTTTTGTTTATTTTCGGGTCTCGGAAGTAGGGTATAGTCCTAGAACTACTGGTAGAAGTAAAATGATGCTCTTTCAGGGATTTTGATTTTAAAAATTTTGTAATATAGTTATGAAACAGAAGCAGAAGCATAAAAAGAGAACAGCTAGAAACATTAAAAAGAGAACAGAAGAAGAACAATCCAGGTATCCAACTACTTTGGTTTCTAACAATATCTTCTTCTGATACTTTGTATGTTGTCTTGTTAATACAGGCAGCGAGCGCAGCTATTTCTAAACCTTTCTTCCTCATGTTCATCACAGTGTGTTGAGAATAGTTTTTTCTGCACCCTTGTGATGTTGCTTTGTTGAGGCGGCATCAAGAATCCAATGTATGCATCTTAAAAACCTGGAATAATTACTAAACATTCAGAATCAGATTATTAAAGAGACGAAATTCAGAATGTGAAGTTTCTGAGAAACAAAGTATTTTTGCGATCTCTTTCTTTTCTTTTTTTTCTTTTGCTAACTGATTACTCACGCACAGCGCCAGGAGTCGAACTCACTCCTGACCTCTCACAAGGGTGACAAGAACCCAACCACTGCACCAACCCTTTGTTGACATTTTTTCAATCTTTTAGTTCAAAATATAGCTTGAAAGTATATAACAAAGTCAGTCAAATGGAGCTCTACTGATAAAAATAAAAAGATAAATGCATGCTTTACCAGGAGTATCGGTATTACTATTAAATTTGGTTGTTGAGAGAAAGGGTGCCAAAGATAAATGACCAATAAAGATGCCTTTACCATGTATTTTGCTCGGTTCTTAGAAAGTGGCAAAAGTTAGTACTTAGTTCTATTTCTATCACCTCTTCAAAGCTTGTGTATACGTTCTCCAGTAACTTGCAAGTCTTAGGAAGCTGGTTGAATATTTCCGCATTAGTCTAAAGTCTGAACTGTCTGGTAACGCATGCGAAGTAATCTACTAGTTAAAGATAGCAAATGTGGCATTAGAGATTATGCATGGGAACAGAAGCTGGTAGGTAATTCTGTCACATTGCACAGGTTATTTTAGAATTACATCACTATTTACAATCAGCACATTTTTATCAATTATTTTCATGGGAAATTTTCTCCATCATCACAAAGGTAGCAATAAGACAAAAGCACATGAGGTGCAGTCATGACAGTACTTAGATATTCATATTATAGAAGGAACAACTGATTATGGACTTATTGTCTCTTCTTAACTAATGAAATGACAAATAAATTTGTTGTGCGCACAATCACTGTTTAAATTTTACTAAACACGTGTGATCAAAGTATGGTCAAGTATTGAAGCCACTTAAGGGAGGTGATTACCATGGAAAAGCTTTAAAGGAGATGAACGTGTATCCTTTTGAACTAAACCCAGAAGGTTTTTCCACGCAAAAGAACAGGGCCCCAAGAGAACTCATCATTTGAACAACAAAATCACTTTTCTAGTAATTTTAGAACTTCCGATTTGCAACTTTACTCAACTATGTCCCATCCAACTACTACCAGATTTTTTGGCCATACCCTTTTCGTGGATACTTCTGGTTTCTAGTAACTTCTAGTACTGCCAATTTGCAACTTTACTCAATTATGTCCCATCCAACTACTTCCAGATATCTTGGCCATGCCCTTTTCCATCCCCATTTCATGGATAGCTTTCTGCAATCTCTTGGCATCATCCCACCTCCCAGCTGAGGAGTATATATTGGCCAGAAGTGAACGATAACTAGTAGTATCAGGCTCCAACTCAAAGCAATGCTTAGCTGCAATTTCCCCAATTACAACATTGTTATGTAGATTACAAGCAGAAAGTAATGATCCCCAAACCCCAGCATGAGGCTGCATAGGCATGCTCTTTATTAGATCTTGGGCTTCTACTAACTTCCCTGCTCGACCAAGGAGATCAACCATGAGACTGTAATGATCAGCAGATGGAACAAGTCCATACTTATTCATGGAATTGAAGCAATGATAACCTTCTTCCACCATACCAACATGATTGAAGGCAGTTAACAGTCCTGTAAAAGTTACTAAATTTGGAGAAATTTCAGAATGTATCATCTTCTCAAACAACTTAATGGCATCACTGTCCCGGCCGTTTATGCCACATCCCAATATCATAGCTGTATAAGCAACCACATCTTTCTTTCGCAAGCCACGAAACAACTCAAAAGCTTTATCTATGCTTCCAGACTTAGCATACAAATCAATAAAAGCAGTGGCAAGATGATCATCCATTCTGATTTCAAGTTTTCTCATGTATGATTCAATCCAGACACCAAAACTCAAATCTCCAAGTTGAGAGCATGCAGATATAACACTAGACAACGTCATTTTATCCGGTTGAATATTTACACGGGGTTGAATCATCTCATTGAATAGCTGAAGTGCCTCCCGTGGTCTGCTATTTTGGGCCAAACAAGCTATCATGGCATTGTACAAGACTTGATCTTTCTCATCCATTTGATTAAACAGATCATTAGCAGATTCAACATTCCCACATCTCGAGTATCCTGCAATCATCGTAATACAAGAAACATTGTTTCTTTTGGGCATTAAATCATAGAAGGCTCTTGCTAGGTCAATTTTCCCACAGTTTATATATCCACCAATAATTGCATTCCAGGAAGCTGTATTTCTTTCAGGCATCTTTTCAAACAGAGAATATGCTTGATCTATATTACCCATCCTCAAATATCCCGTAATCATCGAATTCCAAGATATAACATCCTTCTCTGGAATCTCATCAAAGAAGCTCTGAGCCAGTGATAAATCCCCATTTTTTAGGTAACCGATTAGCAATGAATTCCAAGAAACCACATTTTTCCTTTTCATATCATTGAAAACCTTGCGTGATGTCTCAATATCATTAAGTTTTGAATAGAAATCCAATAGAGCTGTTTGAACATAAACATCATCAAAAAATACATATTTGTGAATTTGAGCATGAATTGAGATTCCTCCCCACAGATCTTTTACCCTTGCACATGCCTTAAGAGCAGATGACACGGCAAAAGTGCTTGGTACTAGTCCTGATCTCTGCATATGTACATACTGAGCAAACGCCTCAACAAATTGCCCGTGCTTAGAGAGAAAGCGGATGCTGTGAACCCACAAAGAAACATCTGGATTTTGCATGTGACGAAGGATTAACTGAATGTACTTGGATGTATCTCTATTATAACTATATGAAGAATCAAGAAGCCTGCGGACCACTAATCTCTCTAAATGATGAAGACCATTGATGAGTACCAGTGCCTGAATTTGCTTTATTTGTTTGACAGTCAGAGTCTTCTCCAACAAGGCTGACACTTTAGGAACCAGAGTCGCCATATTATGTACTTTTAGGGGTCTGATTTACTCAATCACGAGCTATATAATCAAATACTGCAGATCATTGTTGGTGGCACGGGATGCTATTATCATGACAAGCATGCCTGCATAATTCTAGTTCCACGTGAAGTCTCGAGACAAGCAACCTAAATATAGAACTACAAAGATATGTGAACTAGCAGTAAAAAAGTTAAATCAGATAACAAAATACGACTGAAAACTACATAAACAAAAAGGAAAAAGAACTATTGAAACATTTTTAAACTAGCATCATATATAGATACCGAGCCACGCCATATATGCTCATTATTTTACTCATAAGTAGGATGAAAGGAGAGTAGTAAGAGGTACACAGACCCTACATTGCAAAAATAAAAAAAGGGCAGCTCTGATTTGGACAATTCTTTTAACAAATGCTCAATCTAAAAGGAGGAAACTAAAGAAACCAATGCATTTCCCTCAAAATAGAAATGTAATCATGTAAAGAACAATGTGAACAATATAAACTTTTAAAATGTAAGTACCAAAATGATCATATATAATCATAAGAATTCATATTTACACACACAATGTAGTAATGAAGTCATCAAGGGCCTGGAGCAAATGTTGGAAGGAGCAATACATCATACAAATCATATGCAATAATTCAATGATAACCAAGAGCTTAGCTGCTTGAAACTTTTACCTCAGCGAAGACCCTTTAGCTGGTTTTAATGTCTGAGCTTTCTACTTAACAGTGGAGTAGAAATACATACATTAGAAATTCAAGAATGAATAAAGATTCAAAAAATTTCTAATTTATAATCACGCTGTTGCAAATAAAATACAGAATGTGAAAGACCCAACTCACTAACTAAATTAAAAATGATGTCTTTGGTCAACTTACAAGCTGTGCAGGCTTAGATTAGTGATGGGCTGGGCTAGACTGAGGGCCCGGTTGGGTAATGCTAAAACTATGTTGGATATATTTGAACTTTTTTTAATCTAATTTTAAACTAAAACTCGAAAGTAGGGCTGCTCATGGGTTGTTAACGGGTCATGGGTTGTTAAACCCGTTAGACCCGACCAGACCCGACCCGACCAGACCCGACCCGACCCTAAATTGGGCTGTTTAAACAGGACCATTCAAAATCGCGGGTTAATTGGGTTAATTTTCGTTTCGACCGTTTATAATGGGTTGGGTCAAATTTTAGCTATTTAAAACCTTAAATCAACCCAACCCGATTCATACAATACCCAAGACCTCAACTAAAACCTAGACAATATAACATAGCAGTATCCTAATCCTAGAGTAGCAGCAGGTCCGCAGCCGCGTCACCCACTTCTAAATCTTTCTCAATCTTTACTCGATATTTGCTTTATATGTCGATGCAAAGAACTACGGGTAGATTTGGTTCTATATAATTATACAGCTAGAGGGACTTGTTCTGCTTCGGAAAGTAGAAAATGCCTCTCTGGACCAAAAGACTGCATGCCTGTAAAAACCTTTCATTATGCAAAGTAATTGCTTACACCTTTACTTGTTAACAGGTAACAGCACAGTGGATGACTAATACTTTTAATTTAGACATTAAGTTCTTTTTTTTGTCAACATTAATTTTATATATATATTATAGTTACGACAGAATATTGTTTTTTACAACCCGATCAACCCAACCCGTTACACGATTAGTAGGGTTGGGTTTTTTATTTTTTTTGAAATTAATAGGTTGATATTTTTGTAACCCGTATTAATTGGGCTATTTGGATACTTTCATTTATTTTTTTTATTTTTTTTTTGCCAAATGTACAAGATTTCATTAATACTCCCTCCATCCCAAATTACATGTCCCTTTTGACTTTTACTCGCATTTGAAGTTGCATTAACCGCATAGTTCTGATTATCATTTTTTAAATTTTCTTTTTGTAAATAAAAATTTTAATCTTAAACTTTTATTCAAAAAAAGAAAATTTTAAAAATGATAAACGGAGCTATGCGGTCAATACACCTTAAAATACTCGTAAAAGTCAAAGATGACATGTAATTTGGGACAGAGGGAGTATTTTGAAAAATACTCGATCGGGATAAATCTCCAACTGATAATGCAATCATGTTGAAAAATAAATAAACGAGCTAAATAATTAGCCGTTTTGTTTCCAGATTGTTTAACTAATTGAATACAAATATTCTGAAAATTAAAAATTAGCAGCTTTTTTTTCCAAATTGTTTAACTAACTGAATACAAATATTCTGAAAATTAAAAATGAAAATAATGGTTTCCCGAGCAATCCAGCCTGCATCTCCCCTGAAAACAAACAGTAACTTCACAATTGACCCTCACATTAATTCTATGGATAGTGCAATGTTCAGAAGAGGTGAGCACATACGACTTTCACTACCATTCCAAACGCACCACAACTATCTACCCGTTGGACACCACCTATAAACCTGCCGAAAGTGTAGTTGATGCGAGATATCGAGATCTCCTAATATACCGTAAAATTCATTTTCAACATGATCATCACATCGCACAAAGCGAGACACATCGCACAAAGCGAGACAATCAAACACACAAGTAATAACTCAAACATAACGAAACGAAAAAAAAATAAAACTGAATTTTATTATAAAATCTGAGCTCTTAATCTTAGTAGATATGAATACTAAAGTGAAGAACTCAAAACGATTTTTCGAGTTTTGTTATTGAAATAAAATTAAAAACAAGAGAATAGATGTTGTGAGGATGCATAAAAGGGATAGAGATGAAGATGGAGACGAAGGTAGGTAGAAGGGGCGGAGAAGGAGATGGCTGGTTTAGAGGGAGATGTGTCGACCGACTTTCATTATTGAGAAAAACAAGGGTTTCTGGGTCGAATTCTTAAATTGAAAATAAGTTATTATTACTCCATCCGTCCCGATAGATTTTTAACATTTGAAATAGAGTGTTCGGCATGCATTTTAAAGCTCTTATCTATCATAATTCTATAATCTATTTTTAAAATTTTCTTTTTTTGAATAAATATTTAGACATTTAATTTTTATTCAGAAGAAAAAAAAATTTAAAATAATTTATGCAACTATACTTATCTCCTTAAAATGCGTGTCAAACACTTCATTTCAAATGTTAAGAATCAAGGGGGACGGAGGGAGTAATTTCTTACTTTTAAGTCAAATTTTACTTGGAAAAAGAAATTCATGTTATTTGAAAAAAAATAAAATGTCATAAAATAACCTAAAACGAGCTTTAAAAAAAGCATATAACTTGACAGGAATATTACTTATACTGAAAACTCAATTTCGAATTAGAAAAATTCGTCTCATCTAGCACATGTTTTATAAAAGATTAAAAAATGTATTATTTTTAGATCAATCTTTTTGTTGAAATCTTAATTTTCCATACTTGTTTTCAGAAAATTGATTATTTTCTACATTTTACAGATTCTTTTTTTAAAGGAAGAGAATTTCATTAATCAAGTTTCAACTACATGAAGAAACACGAAACAATTACACTTATCTAACAAAAAATCTATCCAACAAGTGAGCTTGCTTGCTAACCTATCAAAAACAATAAATTAAACTTGTAAATATTTACGTGCACTAGAACTAAATAGTTTCTCAAGTTTTCATCACTTTGTTATAAAATCATCTCCGATCCAACTTTACATTTTTACACTATTTTGACGTAAAACTTCCAACTCTTAAACTTACACCATTTCTTAAACTTATACCATTTTATTTTGATATCACACCAAAAGTTACACTAAATTTGGTGTTACGCCAAATTTTTAAAATTTTTGTATATATCAACATTACCCTTGTACTTCTTTATAAAAATAAATTTGTTTCATTTGTATCGCACTAACTTTATTGCTTTTAACTTTACTTTTATATTTTAATAATAAAATAACCTATATAATACTAGAATGGTAAATAACCTAATGTTCGTGAGTTGGAATTGAATTTAAAAATAGTGTTATTTTTACATTTTCTGTTGTGGGTTGGAGATGCCCCCATATGGGTCATATTAATCATTTAGGGTCGTTTGGTTGGAGCATTTCAGGTATAATTTATTGGTTTTATTCATTCCAAACTCATACCTGGTGTTTGGTTGAATTTTTTTTCCTTCCAAACCCAAGAATATATAAAATTATTAATTATATTAATATTAAAATTAGTAGCTTAAAAATATTTTTAATTAATCATATTCATTCCACAACTCAGCCAAACACATATATCAAAAATGATAGCTCAACCTGATACCACCTTAACTCGATTTCTCATTCCAACCCCATATCACTTCTCGAACCAAACCATCCAAGATGCTCAAAGCTCTACTCATATTCTTTATGATTAAATAACGGGTAGTGATATATGCACACCCTCAACTTATTGCCCTTAATATTAACCCAAAAAATTTGTTCCTTATTTGTCCTAAAATTGGAGGGGATATTTCAAAATGTTCCTTTAAAAATAATTTGATCATGATTATCTTTTTATATTTATATGATAATTTCACTTAAATTAATATTATTTAAAATATTGTTAGTCTTTCTATATTTGAGTGAAATTTTAAATCACACAAATACATTGCATATTTGTTTAATATTAAATTATAATAGTAATTTAAGTTAAAAAGATATGTAGAGATATGAAATACAAAATTAAAAAAAAAATTACAATCATCAAAGTTTGATGAAATATGTAGGTTGTCATCACAAAAATCAATTTAGAAATTGAAATGGTAATAATTACTTATTTTCAATTATAATATATTTAATTGATTAGGATTTGGATATATTAACATTTTATTATACTTAATTTATTTTTTGTCATGTACAACATTGTTTCTAAATTTGTTAATAATTAAATTATTTAAAATAGAATATATATTTTGTTCTATCTTTCGATTAATTTTTGAAGTGCAATGTTGGGTTTGAATTTCAATCAAATGATAAAATATTTGTAAAAACTAACCCAACGTTTAAATTCAAAATCAGTTTACACAAGTAAAAACATTAAGTCGCGACAGAGAATCTAACATGTAAAAGGTAAAGGGCGAGGTTATATTGGTCTATTGATTAAAAAGGGTGTGCAATAATATATTTAGGGTGTGCAGCACTTTTAAATAAAAATTTTTTGAAGAACAATAGATTTAATTTAATAACGAAAAGTCATACGGTATTTACACAAATGATCAAGTCGAACAAACATAAAATGGATCAAATCGCCGGTCTTCGTGCAAGCCTTCCTGCAGAGACCATCAAACGATATGTTGAAGAAGATATATTTACATGTACCTGTTTCATCACAATCCCAACGCGTTTGAGCTATCGACCATAAATGTATTCCGATATAAACTTTCATCACTAAATCAGACCCAACACTC
>PHNY01074036.1:25761-44893 GCA_003724115.2 Anethum foeniculum
TGATCTGTAGAGGCCAGAGGTCACAATTGATTTTGATGTTCTATTTTTACTTTTATAGTTTGTGATGTTGAGATGGCATAATTGGCTGTGTATTTTGTTGTTAAGGATTTATAAAATATAGAAATCAATAAAATGAAGGTATAGATATCATTATGTTTGAATTTTAGATGTATGGTGATAGTGAATTGATTGATTTGTGTTGTGATTTTGTAGATGATTGGGATAAGGACAAGTTTGCCCTTACCTTCAGTTTATGAGATAGTGGCACAATTGGTTGTTTATTTTGTTGTTGAGGATTATACAAATTATTGGATCCATAGATTCCTGCACTGTAAATGGGGGTATGAGAAGATTCATAGGGTTCACCATGAATATACTGCTCCTATTGGGTTTGCAGCACCGTACGCGCATTGGGCAGAGGTTTTAATTCTTGGGATTCCATCGGCTCTTGGGCCAGCGATGGTTCCGGGGCATATGATTACCTTCTGGTTATGGATTGCGTTGAGACAGATGGAGGCTATCGAGACTCACAGTGGGTATGAATACTTTATTGACCCTACTTGTTTTTCATGATTACATTTAGTTGATCAATATGTTGCTGTCATTGTCTACTTTTGCATTACCATGTTAGTGAATAATGTCACTAATAAGTAACTTAAAATGGTATAATCATTACTGGTGAATCACTAAATGAATTGCTTTAGACCTTTATGTGTAGGTGGTTCTTTTCTCTTTTTAGGATATACTTGTCCTGATTCAATTTTCCTTTGCATATACATTTGAATTATTTTAAGAATTAAGAGACTGCTCGCTGTGGATTTAAATTTATTATTTGGTTTAGATTTCAACGCCCAAAATTGTTTGGGCTTCTGAGGAATGTACTGGATCAATGCACCTTGCTCTTGCTTGCTTTATTTTTATATATCTGAAATTACCATAAGCCCATAAGGCTGCTTACTTACCTATGTAAAGTTTTTAATGCCAATGTCCTTGTTCGCAACTTATTTCTGGCTTCCTGGCATAAATATTTGGAACTTTTTATCTCACATGTTTATATTGCTTTATTCGAAACTAAATTATTTCGTGGAAATGAAGGTGGACAATTTTATCTGGCACATAAATTAGTACAGGACCTGGCTATTCTTTTCGTTACCTTGAGAACTGATTATAGTAATTCCAATCTTTCCTCGTAAACTTCATTTTTTCATTTCCACCTCTCTAGAACCAGGATTTTTCTTATAATAGTTCTGATAATATATTGCCTTTTCCAAAATGTCCTTCTAACTATTAGGTTTGATGTCTTTTGAGCTAGATAACTGATCACTCTGCAGTCTTCCAAATATTGTGCTTTTCTATCTTGTGCTGGCATTATTGTGAATGTGCATGCAGATGCAAGGGACTTTCGAATCAAATTTACATAGGGATAATTCGATGAGTGTGTAACAATTAGGGCTGAACAAAAGCAAAATTAGTTCTATAAGTATATTATGAGTAAAAAGTCTTTCACCAAGTTAGTTTGGATGTGGGCACATGGATTTTAAGTACCATCTTTTATTATACTGTTTTTGTAAATTTGAAGACCAGGAGAAAATCTGACACAGTGATCATCAAAAGCTATTTCCGGTAGTGTGATTAATGAAAAACTTGATACACAAGGCTTTGCATTAAAGTCTTGAGAGTGCCTCATATTTAGCATGATATTTGGACAAAGGAACTCATATTTAGCATGATATTTGGACAAAGGAAATTCACAACTCCTGTTTGATTATGATCATCTGGTCATATTTGGTTTCCAAAACATTGGCTTCTAACATAGAGAGTCTAGATTTATGGGTTACACACTTTGTACAAAGTTTCTTGTGATTGCTTATTATTCTCAGTAGTCTATCTTTTATATGCTTCCTAATTCTCACTGTCCTTATTGTGGTGCTTATCTTCAAAGTTATAAACTTAAGCTTTTAACTCTGGCCGTGATGATAATATACAGGTATGATATTCCTTGGACTCCAACAAAATTCATTCCCTTTTATGGCGGCGCAGACCACCATGATTATCATCATTATGTTGGCGAGCAAAGCCACAGCAACTTTGCTTCAGTGTTCACATACTGTGATTACATATATGGAACAGACAAGGTATTTTTAAAAAGCTGCTATTTTTTTAATTGTAATTTTTAGATATAGACTAGCTATGGACTAACTATTATCATTTTGAATTTTTGAATGTATCAGGGCTACCGGTGCCAAAAGAGACTTCTTCAGCAGGTAAATACTACAAATTTGTTGTTTTGTTATTGTACCTACTTGATACATGTTAGAATGACCAACTTAGAACAGTTTTCAATCTCCTTTTTGCTTGTGTGCATGGGCATTGTGGAGGGCAACACAGTGGGATTACATCTGCACTTGTTATATTGAGAAAGGCCAAATTTTTTGGCATTAACTTATACCCGAAATCTTTAAACAACAAGTCTACTTATGTTGAATCTATAATATAATGTGCTCTATAATTTTTGATTATGATGTCAAGGGTTTTTGGTTTGCTTAGTGGTTTGGTCCTTGCTTTCTGATATTCTGAATATCCATGACATACAATATCCAATTTATCTTGGCTTCATGTGCAACCTTATTTTACTGTTTTACTCCTGAACACAACAGCCTTCATGGTTCACAACGTCTTCTACACTGAAAGAACAAGCCTATAGTATCTGATGACCTGGAATTACTCTACCTGATTGATCATCTTTGATGTCTACATCATTTTCTAACCATTTTTTCTCCATCCTATCCAGTTGAAAGAGGGGACAAAGAACCATGAACAGAAGAGTCAAGGCTCACAGAATATCTCCGGTCAGGATCTTAAGGATGAATAGTTCCTGTTATTTGAGCATCCCTCTCCAAAATGTTGTTATATAGTGGCAATGTGGCATGCTCCTCATTAGTCCCGACCAATTTAGCATATAGGCTTAAGAGGATATCTTCTGTAGCTTCTTTAAGTTGTCAGGTATGTAGAAATTGTACTTTTCGCTCTTGGTGATGAACTTGGGTTCTTTGATAATGCGAATTGTACTTTGTCTCCTCCTGAGCCCATAATATGCCTTTGGACTTCTGAGGATTTTTTAGAATATAATGTTTCTTGGTTTGTGAATTGAGACTTTCTTTTTTCAGCTGGATTCTCAAATCTCAATAGTGGTTTGTGAATTCCTTCTTTTATCAGTTGGACTCTATTCTCAAATCTCAACAGAGGCCTATTGCTGTTGTTTTCTGTATAGGCCCAATGTCTATATAAATAATATGGAGGCCAACTTGGTCAGTCTACAGCGATATAGAGCGGTCCAAAGTTATAAGTTTTTATATAATAGTAATAATTTATTCTAGAAGGCGATATTGTTTAAAGAAGATTTTTTTAATAATTATAATTTTTAGCCGATAATATTCTTATTTCACAAAAATATGGTCTATAGAGTTGTTTTCATAGAGATTCCACGTTTCAGAGAACATGAAAACTAAAGATAAGAAATTGCTTTATAATGTGAATCATATATATAAAAAAGGGGATCGAAAAGTGAACTTACACAGTTACATGTTATTATCATTTTGTTTATTTATTAATAAATGAATTATTACTGTATTATTTGCTTAGTTCACAAACAAAGTGATTGTCTAACTTTTGTGCACCCACTTAGAATTAGAAAAATAAAAACAACGTATGTGAAACATGTGTTGCAATTTTACAATCTATAAGCTTTCCATTTACTATTGTATAATCAATTCAACGTCATTAATATACATGAGAGGCGTCCAAAATGGAATAAACACCAAATTGTATTGACATGTAATATCAACGATTTTCCTTCACTATATTTTCAAGAGTTTATATTATTCGTCGGGCGTAAATGATGGAAAATCTTTTCTCTGATCATTACAGCCTAACAGTCTGGTATTATAATATTCCTACAAATGAAAGATTATAATGAGGAATTTTACTTGTGGTGTATAACGTAATTATTATGATGACGCCCCAAGTATCAAGCTTAATCCTAGTAACGGCACTGCAGCTTGACTAATTTGATGATAAAAAGCAGATCAGGAGGCTCACCTATTTCTTTGTAGGGTTACGTTCCGACACATATTTCAACACATATTTCAAGATACATAATATTTTTGTAACTTAATTTTATAATTTTCTGTTTTTAAATAAAAAGTAAATAGTTAATATTTTTATTCAAAAAAAAGTTAATAAATATATGATTTTTTTTACGTACACTTTAAAATACATACAAAACACTCTCTCCAGTATGTAAAGAAACAGATAGCATCGAGAGAGTACCTTTTAATAAATTGAAGTTTTACGCATTGCCATTTCAAATTTGCAGCTGAATTTAGTAAAAATCGTATTCTTTGTATGGTTTTAACTTGACTTGTAATTCTTCTTCTTCTTTTCTGCGAAAATATAATTATTCTTCTACGAACCATTTACTGAAAATTGGAATTTTAACTGTAAATAACATACTCCTCCTACTCATTTTTTTACATATTTTTTCACATACTTAACACGTATTTTAAGATTATTATACAGTATAGTTTCATAATTTAATTTTAAAATTTTCTTTTTTCAGATAAAAATTTAAACATTATATTGAATAAAAAAATTAAAATAACTATATTTCAAAAAAATCTTAAAAAATCTTAAAATGCGTGACGAGACTCGTTCCCTAATATAAAAAATCTTGACGATGAAGGGAGTACGTGTAGAGTCACGCTCTATTAAAAACACATTTTAATATGATAAAAGTGAGAACAATATAATTATACAAGAAAATTATAATATTAAAAATATGAAAATGTGCAGATATTATTCTCATATATAAATTGTTCTCGGCAGAATCATACTATATATGTAATATATTTAATTATAAAATATACATAACTGGACAGCATATCCCATTGAAGCATTATGCTGTGCATATATAACAAGTGAAAATAAAAAATAATAACAAGTAGCGAGTAGTTTTTTCTTGGTAAAACAGATGTTTGAGGCTACTTTGTCTGAAGAGTACCAAATCTAACGCATATATAAATTTTGGAACCGGTACGGGGTAGGTCGATTATAGCTGTATATTAGTAATATACTACTACATATTTAAAGTAGAAAAAAGAAAGTGAAGATACGAAATAATGATGGAAAGGCAAATATAAATTTGGATGGTACCCATGTGTCATAGGTTATTGCAAAATTAATGTACAAATGAAGAGGAAGCAAACAAAAGAAAAGCTCTCAATGTCTAAACGTATAGCCCCCACAACAAGACCCCAATAACATTAAAGTAAAAGGCATCCATACATACATAGTACATTTTCAAAAGCCTGACCATCCCCACAACCCCCCGTTTGTTTCCTTCCCTTCTTCAATCTCATTACCAAAATTTCTATCCCCCCATTTATAACAGTATCATTCATCACTCCGAAATATAATTTCAGTTAGGTTTAAATAATTATAATTTTAACACGTATATAAGGTCTAAATTTTTTATTATTTTGATAACAACTCGTTTCACACCTTAATAAGAGCAGGTCCGATGGGGGGTACTATAATCATTAGTTAAAATAGTACAAAATAGATATTCGAAAAAATTTATTGAACCTGTAAAGAATTATGTTTTAACTATAATCATTAATCATATTTGAAAAATAATTTTTGATTACTATTTTAAAATTTTAATAGTCATATTTTAATAGTTATGTTTGACAAAAAGGGTTGTGAAAAATTATTAATAAAAAAGTTGATTATATTTTCATTTAATACAAGTGAAAATAAAATATATAATTAATAAAATTATCTTTAACGTTATTATTGTAATGATTTAAACATGACAAAAACTATTTAACAAACTACTTAGTATTATAACGTAAACTAAATTTCTTTATTATATTAGTTTAATTTTTGTAAATACATAATGTTCATTAAAAATAATTATATAAGTAATTAATAATTTTAGTTAACAATGATTTTTTTATAGTTTTTTTATTTAATATTTACACTAAACATTACACAAAATTAAAATATAAAATGTAAAAAATGATACATATATAAAATACATAATTATTAAATTATAAATACAAGTACAACATACAGCCGGCTCGCTCATATTTTGAAGGAAATGATATGAATATTTGATATAGATGATGACTTCTATTCAACGTATGTAGCCTATGCCTAACAAATTCTCCTAGTCTTTTTTTTTCATATGCTATCTATATAATTTTTTTTATATATTATCTATATTTTTGAACTTTTTCTTACGAGTTAGATATTATGGCTAACATGTACATGCTCTAAATTGGCGTAAATTAAATCATGAGTTAAAATGAATTATTATATTTTTTTACAAATAAAATGAATTATTTTAATAGCAATGCATTCTGATATTCTATCACTATATCTCCGAGTATTTAATTTTGTAAACTACAGTCTCCTCATAGTATTTAGAAACACAATTCAAAAAATGAGGAAACAAAAGAAGGAAAAGGGAACAAGAAGCGCGTGAATTAAGGTTATTAGTTACAATTCCACCACATAAGTAGCACTGCTACTATTATATTACACACATACATACACATTACAATATTACACACACACATTTGTCTCCCCCCATTTCCTCCCTTTTCAAGAATCTCTCTTATTTCAACGACCCACCACCGTAATTCGCCGGAAAACCGCCATGAACCACCGCCATTTCTCCAAATTCCGGCACCCACCAACCCCTTTTTCCTCTCCGGCCAACCCCATTAAGTAAAAATCAAAACTTTACCCTTTTTTCACTTAAAGATCAAAACTTTACTTGTTTTTTTGTGTTGTAATGGCGAGTACTACTACTACTAGCAACGCTGCTGCAACAGTGAGTCAAGAACAAGAACCCACTGAGTCAAACTCGGTGCAAGTTTCTAAAGAGGAAATGGCAGCAAAAGCAGTTCATAAAAGGTATGAAGGTTTAGTAATGGTGAGAACTAAAGCTATTAAAGGAAAAGGAGCTTGGTATTGGGCCCACTTAGAACCCGTTTTGGTTCATAATTCGGATTCGGGTTTACCCAAAGCAGCTAAGCTCCGATGTTTACTTTGTGATTCTTTTTTTTCAGCTTCAAACCCATCAAGAACTGCTTCTGAGCATCTTAAAAGAGGGACTTGCCCTAATTTTAATTTGCTTCCGAAGCCCATTTCCTCAGTTTCTCCATCCGACCCGGGTCAGAGTTCGGGTCAGGATCCGGGTCGGGTTCAAATTCAGGATCCGGGTCAAACTCCAGTTGGGTTACCTTCACCACCGCCGCAGCATAAGCACCGGAAACGCAATTCTTGTTTTTCCGGTGGGCGGTCGGGCGGTCGAGG
Organism: Anethum foeniculum; assembly: GCA_003724115.2. Lineage (NCBI taxonomy): Eukaryota > Viridiplantae > Streptophyta > Magnoliopsida > Apiales > Apiaceae > Anethum > Anethum foeniculum. The sequence goes on from PHNY01074036.1 coordinate 33,145, forward strand.
TGGTGGTGCTAGTGGTAGTGGCAGTGGGAGTAATGCTGCTTCTTATCAAGTTTCACCTGTTGAGATTGTTGATCCTACAAGGTTGTCAGTTGAGCTTGGGTATTCTCCGGTGACATTGGCGGTGCCAGGTGGAAGTGGTGGTGTGGTGTACAGTCAGCAGCCACATCAGCATTCGGCATTGTCGGGTGGGAAGGAGGATTTGAATGCATTGGCTATGTTTGAGGATAGTGTGAAAAAGCTCAAGAGTCCAAAAGCATCACCTGGTGCAAGTAAGATTCAAATTGAGTCAGCATTTGATTATTTAGCTGATTGGGTTTATGAATGTTGTGGGTCAGTTTCATTTTCATGTTTAGAGCATCCTAAGTTCAAGGCATTTCTTAATCAAGTTGGGTTACCGCCAATTTCCCAACAAGAATTGAGTGGGGAGAGATTAGATGCTAAGTATGAGGCAGCTAAGGCTGAATCGGAGGCAAAAATTCGTGATGCTATGTTCTTTCAGATTGCATCCAATGGATGGAAATCAAAGAGTTATGGACATGATGGGAAGGAAAATTTGGTTAATTTGGCTTTGAATCTTCCGAATGGGACTAGTGTGTTTCGTAGATCAGTTTTTACTAGTGGGTATGTATCCTCTAAGTTTGCTGAGGAGGTTTTATGGAAAACCATTTTAGAAATTTGTGCTAATAATGTGCAGCTGTGTGTAGGTATAGTTGCTGACAAGTTTAAGGCCAAGACATTGAGGAATTTAGAGAATCAACATCATTGGATGGTTAACCTTTCTTGTCAATTTCAAGGGTTCAATAGTTTAATTAAGGACTTGAGCAAGGAACTTCCTATATTCAAAAATGTGACCGAGAATTCTTCAAGATTAGCTATTTTCATTAATAGCAAGTCTCAAGTTCGAAATATTTTTTACAAATATCAGTTGCAGGTGTATGGACATGCAGGTCTACTGAGAGTACCCCCCTATCATGGGTATGAAAGATTGGATTTTGGACCTGTATACACCATGCTGGAAGACATACTAAGCTCTGCCAGGGCACTTGAGCTAATGTTGGATGATGAATCGTATAAAATAATTTCTATGGAAGAGCCATTTGCTCGAGATATTGAGAAGATGATGAGGAATCCTCAATTTTGGAATGAAATGAATGCAGTGCATTCCTTAGTTAAATTGATCAAAGCAATGGCTCAGGAAATGGAAACGGAGAGACTGCGAGTAGGACAGTGCCTTCCAGTTTGGGAAGAACTTAGGATTAAAGTGAAGGACTGGTGTTCAAATTTTAAGATAGGTGAAGGATTGGTGGAAAGAGTGATCGAAAGAAGATTTAGAAAGAATTATCACCCAGCTTGGGCCGCTGCATTTATCCTTGATCCATTGTATTTGGTTAGAGAATCGAGTGGGAAGTACTTGCCACCATTCAAGTGCTTGACACCAGAACAAGAAAAGGATGTGGACAAGCTCATTATCCGCCTTGTTTCTCGAGAGGAGGCTCATATTGCGCTAATGGAGCTTATGAAATGGAGAACAGAAGGACTTGACCCAGTGTATGCTCAGGCTGTACAGTTGAAGCAGAGAGACCCGATGACTGGAAAGATGAAAATTGTCAACCCACATAGCAGCAGACTTGTATGGGAAACTTATCTATCTGAGTTCAAGTCACTGGGAAAGGTTGCAGTAAGGCTTATCTTTCTCCATGCAACTTCATTTGGGTTCAAATGCAATATATCTCTATCAAAATGGGCAAGTAGCAATGCAAATTCTAGGGAAGGAATGGAGAGGGCTCAAAAACTTATATATATTGCTGCTCATTCAAAGCTTGAGAAGCGAGACTTTTCACATGAGGAAGATAAAGATGTAGAGCTTTTCACCATGGCAAATGGCGAGGATGAGATGCAAAATGATGTTTTTATTGATACATCCACTGTTTAGCATTCATACTATCCCCGCCTAATTTTGAATTTTAATTTAGGGTTTGAAAAAGACAAAAGTTGTTGTAGGTACTTGCTACTTGTTAATCCCTAACTTCAGATTATCTTGAAGTGGAATATAGTAGGAACATTCTAAATTCAGTTACTGCACAGCCTAAAGCAACTGCTTATCTCATTATAAGTGTGCTGGTAGACTTTTTTGTTTGTGAAGCAACAGATGCAATGGAACATAAATTGCTAAGATTGTTACAAATATTATATTTCTGTTCGAGTGAATGTTGTTTATAAGGAATCAAATGTTTATTTTCTTTTTCCAGATGATAACACTCTGACTGCATTTGAGATTCAGTATTTTAATGAATTTAACCAATAATTTACACAACTGGTTTAGAGGCTTTCCCCTATAATTATCTTCTTAATGCTCGTTTTCTGGAAGCAGTATAGCTACCAACACTGCGATACACGTGGGAAGCACATCATTTCCCAATTTTACGTACTCTATTTAACAAAGAACACGAAGAAAAATGTGTCCAGAAGTTTGTTACTCAAGTCCTAATGAATAGGTGGTTCAGACAGGCATTTGCTGTCCAGTTCTTTTATTTTCTCATATAAAGCTTTTACCAATGTGCACGAGTAGTTAGATGTGTTCATAATGAGAGTTGCTATGAAGTTGTTTTTCACGAAAATAATCTGATTGTGTAAAAAAAATTATTAAGCAAGTTATTGTTGTTGTAGATAAAAATGAATAAATGTTTTAGCTAAATATAAAATGTAAGGATGCATGTATGTAGCTAGACTGTTGGTTATTTTTGTTTGTTGTCAGTAATCTTTACCAGTTATTTACCAGTTATGTATAAGAAAACAAGTTGGATGGCAGAATTACTTATCTTTCATTTCTCTTTACTATTATTAGCTGAACTATTTGACAATGACACTGCTGCTATGTAGAGATCATATGATTTGTGCAGAGAATCCAAGTTTGGATTTTGATTTAAGTATATTCCAGTAAATCAATTAAAGTTGTGGATGGACAGAAGATCAGAGTTTACAGATTGTGACTGGGATCAAGAAGCTATTTCATCTCCAGAAATCTTTCGAAGAATGGAGCCCTACATGCACAGACGCACGAGTATTTTTAACTTCTGGATTTTATGGAGATAGGAACAAAATGTCAAAATCATTTTGCGGTGCTATTCTAGACTGTCTGAAACCCGCTACATTCATACAAAATCACTTGATAATGCCCATGATTGCAAAGATGGTTACAGGAGGACCCGAAGGAGATGAAGACTGCCTACATATAGCAGCACACAAGATGCTTGATAGTGATCTGACAACAGATTTAAATTAATTTTGGTGGTTTCACAGCTCAGAAGTCAGAACTAAGGAAAAAATAAAAGTAGCCACTAGCCAGGAGTGGACCTTGTTTTTGCCTAGGTGAATTAGTAAGAATCTTACTTTTCACCAATATGTTCATCACAGATGCAAGTTTTCTGCAGTTAAATTAAGTTACGCTATGCTAGATTATTTTATTAATTTTATTTTGAAAATGTAGCTAAAATTTACGCGTGAAAATGAATATTGACATATAAGCCAGAGCCGGCCTAAAGCCTTCAGCCCTTCTTATTTTTGACCTGGTCTCTGGTGTCTGTTTAATTTTCATGATACTGTGGTCACACTTTTCCTTGAAATGGATGTTTCTTGGTTTGGGGAATATGCATTGATTGTCCTTTCTTGAATATTAGCGCTTCTCTAACTGCTAGAATATCAAAAAGTAGAAAAATGACACATGACATGATGATAATCTCTCACATCATATGATGGCCAAATTAAATTTGAATATGTTGGTTTTTTAACATGTGTTGTCTTTGTACTAGTACTCTTGTGAAGCTGCTATGGTTTCACTTTCACATCATTGTAACTAATTTTAGGTACAATCACTCATGCATTTAAAGAGGTATGGACAAAGAGGCGGACAATTCAACAACAGTGTTATATTGCTTTGCTATGCATGTCTGTATTCGAGTATATCCCACTCGTAAGTAGGATTTACCATTCGATACGATGTACGTAAAATCTTAGTAAGTTCAGATAATTTATTTACTGATGCATATCGCCAGCTCCAGATGCGATGAAAGACCTCCCCGGAGCTTCTTTTAAATCTTTATTTTATTTTCTTTTGCCAATTTACTCTGCCTAATGTCAATCTCAGAAACATTTAATAGAAGTAGAAGTGGGTAAAGTTAATTGGCTTTTTGGTGTTGCATTCTTCATTATGCAAAGCAATTGAGCAAGTGGTTATAAGCAAACTTTATGATTTCTCATAATTATACAGAATATTACATACTCAAGTTCATGCCCTTTTCAGAAACTTACTTATACATCTTCAGTAAAAAGTGGTAGGTAAAAAAGAAAAGTTATACTACATGGTTGTTGGATCACTTTTAGTTGAGTGCTATGAGTACACTGCAAATTTAATTCAATACACGCTTGTACAGTGTACTGATCATCGGTATATTTCTGTTAAATCTCATAGATGAATATTTTTGGGATAAAATTCGCCTCAGTTATTACACTACTTTTATTATGTTGAGATTCAAGACAAGGTAAAATATTAAGATTATTTATTTATTGGGTAAACAGAGCTTAACTTAAAAAACATGAGTGAGTATTTGAAATACATCACCTGTTTGTTAGTCTTGGGGACGGAAGCAATAAGCTAATCGGGTAAATAGGCTGAAGTCTCGACTAAACTAAATTTTTTTATGTGAATTTTAATTAAAAGTAGGTAAATTTTTATTTCAAACACTGACTAGTTTATAAAAACTAACGATTTTATAATTCTGATTTGATCACCAATAGGTTACCAACCTCATATTCACGTTTGTTGCTATATGACAGTAATTCTGCACGTAATTTATTACCATACTCATATTCACATATCACATAATATAGCAATAGCTTATTATTACATATATCCATTATTTTAACATAGTTACAAAATATAGGTCGACATGTTTCTAGATTGCAATATAATCGTCATACAAGCAATAATTTACTAAACCGAATAAAAGATGGTAAAAAGTAAAAAACAGCAAAAGACTGAAAAGCTGTGTCATGTTCTGATGTTCATTCGTATAAAATGTGGGCCTTTTTCGAATTATGAAAGCCTAAAAACCTAAAAAAAGTCAAAACTTTTACTGTATTTTCATGATACTATCCGACTATGACACACTTTTTTCCGGATAAGTTTTTCATCATCATTTTCTTGTGGTCGCTTCAAACATTTCATCAAAAACACATCATGAATTTATATGTAGAACATGAACTTGAACAATTCTCGTTTCCTTTTTAAATCCATGCATTGTGCTAATACACTACAATAAAATAAGAATGATAACATCGGGAGGACTCAAATTATATCCGATTTTCGACAAATTTTTTAAAATTAACATCCGAAAAAAAGACGATCACAGTTCGATTAACCAATTCATTTCTTAAATTTTATTTTTAACTCATGCATGCATTCATTTCATCAAACCCCAGTTTATAATTTGTACAGAAAAAACAAAACCAAACTCAAAGCCCAAATCAAAATCTCTAGATCTTGAGTCCAATCCATACATGAACCCAACTTAAACCCTCCTTCAGGCCCATCATTACACAAACGGCTATAATGCGAACACGTGTCCTATTTCAAACCATAACTTAACCGCTTCATTTTTCCCTCCATTTCTCCCAACTGTCAAAACCCTAATCTCTCTCTCTCTCTCTCCTCTCTCTCTAACCCTTTTCATCAATGGCAATTACGCTACCTCCATCGACAAGCGTTCAATCGGGTCGAATACGGGTGCTCAAGAAAGCATCACAGCCGTCCGATCAGCTTGTTGGGCCGGTTGTTTACTGGATGTTTAGAGATCAACGGGTAAAAGACAATTGGGCATTGATACATGCTGTTGATCAAGCCAATAAAGCGAATGTTCCGATAGCGATAGCTTTTAATTTGTTTGATCAGTTCTTGGGTGCCAAAGCTAGACAATTGGGGTTTATGTTGAGGGGTTTGGAGAAGTTGTGTTGTGAAATTGAAGAGTCTCTTCGTATTCCTTTTTTCTTGTTTCGGGTAAAGATTCGATCTTTTTGCGTTTCTTGATTGGTTCTTGTCTCTGTAATTTGTCATTTATGCAATATTGCTTATATGGGAACCTTTTAATTATTTGGGTTGTAGTAGGAAGTTATTTAATTAGTTTTTAGCAGGAACTTTTGATTATATTTGTTGTTGTGAAATTGAAGAGTCTCCCCGTGTTACTTTTTTCTTGTTTCGGGTAAAGATTTGAACTTTTCCCGTTTTTTTTATTGGTTTTTGTATGTGTAATATGTGATATGCAACATTGCTTATATGGGAACTTTTTAATTATAAGGGTTGTAGTAGGAAGTAATTTAATTAGTTTTAGTAGGACCTTTTGATTTATATTTGTTGTTGTGGAATTGAAGAGTCTCTCCGTGTTCCCTTTTTCTTGTTTTGGGATTTGAACTTTTTTGCGTTTCTTTATTGGTTTTTGTATGTGTAATTTGTGATATGCAACATTGCTTGTATGGGAACTTTTTAATTGTATTGGTTGTAGTAGGAAGTGATTTATCATCTGTGTTTAAGTTTTAGGACATTGTAGGCTTGTATTGCTTATTTGATAGGGCCCAAATATACCAATACAGTATATGATAAACCCTATATTTTACACTTGTTGTGGAGGGTGAAATGTATCCTGACCTTACCTCTAGGAAGAGTAGTAGTAGTAGTAGTAGAGAGACCGTAATAGTGAAGAGTAAAGATCCCTGACTTTTAAATGTCTCGGATGTTGACAAATATGAAGATTCTTTAAATGTTTGATGATAATTTTGAAAAATGTTTCGGAAACTACAAAAAGTCATCAAACTAGGATTTATAGAACGATAATAATCGTACTGAGCAGTTAAGGCATGCAGAAAAGAAGTATAAGAGAGCATAAAAGGCAGAACACGAGCAGGTAGCAAAGTACTAGCTTGACCTCCTCTTCTCACTTGTGTAGATTAACAAATGTGCTGAATGAAATGACGCCCTTTTGTTTTCATAATTATTTGCTCTGTTTTGTTAAGGTATTCAGGCCATTTTACATTTTAGGGGGTTGATTTATGTAGGGAGAAGCTGTGGAGACAATACCTAATTTTTTAAGAGAATGCGGTGCTTCAGTTTTGGTTACTGATTTTTCGCCGCTAAGGCAAGTGAGGAGTTGGAAAGAGGAGATTTGCAAGAGGGTCAGTGATTCAGTGTCGATCCATGAAGTTGATACTCACAATATAGTGCCATTATGGGTGGCCTCGGATAAGTTGGAATATGGTGCTAGGACTATAAGGGGAAAGATAACTAAATTGCTTCCTCAGTATCTAATTGATTTTCCAGCTCTAGGGCCTCCGAATAGAAATTGGCCCGGGTCAACCCAGTCAATAAATTGGGAAAACCTTATTTCAGATGTTGTGAGGTAAAATTGGCTCTCTTTGATACTATATCCAGATATTGCTTTTGTTTAGGCCGATGCCACTTTAATGCATTTATCCTGTATCAAAATGTTCAGCAAAGGGGCTGAAGTTCCTGAAATCGGTTGGTGTGAACCAGGAGAACATGCCGCCTTGGAAGCGTTAAAGGGGACCACAAACGGGTTCTTGACAACTAGATTGAAGAACTATTCTTCAGATCGCAATAACCCTTTAAAACCCAAAGGACTCTCTGGTCTGTCTCCATATCTGCATTTTGGACAGATAGCAGCGCAAAGGTGTGCTTTGGAGGCAAATAAAGTACGAAAGGTTTGTCCCCAGGTTAGTAAATACAAATACACATGTCTTTATATATTATATATTATATTAGTAACTGTGTGAGCTTTACTGAACTTTTACTATCGCGTCGACCAAAATAAATATATATGGAGTGATGTCTTCTGTAAGAACTGAATAGAGAAACAAGAAGAAAACAACATGCCCACTTATATATTACCTTTTGCTTCTGTTGGTTGCTGCTTTCTAAGTTCTAACTATAGATTTCTATTTTCTTTCTTGTACTTCATATTCTTTTTAGTTTCAAATTATGAAGTATTACTTTTTCTCCACATGAAGGCAGTTGATTCTTACTTGGAGGAGTTGATTGTGCGGAGAGAACTTGCTGATAACTTTTGCTACTACCAGCCTAAATATGATTCTATTGAAGGGGCATGGGAGTGGGCTCGGAAGACTCTGATGGATCATAAATCTGATAAACGTGAACACATATACACGTGAGTGCAATTGCTCTAAATATGGTTTTTCAGCAATTGTTGGGTAATTGATTGTTTCCTGTGTTGTACATCTGGCACAGGGGAGAGCAGTTGGAGAAGGCGCAGACAGCAGATCCTGTAAGATATTTTTCAGTAAATGATTGTAATGAATATTAATTAATCTATAATGATGCCTAAATATTGGAATTAGGTACAGTTTTCATTTGTTGTAAATTATAATATTAGTCCTGTAGTTTCATAATGACGTGATGTATGCGTACACAACATACTTATATTGTTTTAAAGATACCTACACACTTGCACAGCATTTCAATTTCATGGAAATGTTAATGTGTAACTTTCACTTATAGAGCTTTTATTCCAACTTTCAGCTTTGGAATGCTTCTCAGTTAGAGATGGTTCATTATGGAAAGATGCATGGTTTCATGCGGCAAGTAACTTCTTTATCACCCCCTAGTTTTCGTACTAAGTTTATGTGAAAATGTCAATGTAAGACACTAAGAGATGCAAATGATGCTAAATACAGGACTGTCTTTGTAAATAGAAGGTACCAATATTTTTTCAAAGTTCAGAGTATTTAAATATTGCTTGAAAAAACCACATGATTAGCCCTACTTTGCTTAACTATCGTTGCTCTTGAAAATTAAATACACTATTTCTATCTTCGTTTACGAGTATTTAAATCGTTGTTAAGGCACTGATTGTGTCATATTTCAGAAGAAAAGTGCCAAGGTAGCACCAGGAACTCATTTTTCAATTTGTGTGCTAGTTTTATAACGACATACACCCTTAAGATACAAAGCTGTGTTTTCACTGATATATGTAGTTAACGGTTATTCTGTGAAATGTTCTGTATAACAAAAATGCACATGATACAGTTTAGATTTAGCATAATTATCTGTCATACTTGGCCTTAAAAATGCTCTAGTAAGTTGTCAAATTCATACTTGCAGCCCTGGACATGCTCTAACTCTAACCTTTTGTATATGTCTTCATATGAGTTTCATTGTTTGATTTCCAAATTATTGAATCTATCTCAGGATGTATTGGGCAAAAAAGATTCTTGAATGGACAGCTGGGCCTATAGAAGCTTTAGCTATATCAATATATCTGAATGATAAGGTATCCAACTTCAGTTTTGTTGCGAACGATAAACTCAAAGCTCATCTGATTTACTTTATTTACATGTAGTATGAACTAGACGGGAGAGATCCGAGCGGATATGTCGGCTGCATGTGGTCAATCTGTGGAATACATGATCAGGTAAGGATGTCCAACTCTTGTTGATAAACCCCACAAGTTATATTATGAAATTGGTTCATGCATCCATATGCAGTAAAACAAACGTCCACACTAGTTCTCCGTGCTAACATATCTGATTTTCATCTCCCCGGCACCAAACAGCTGAAAGCATATTTCCGAACTTGCAAGTAAACTTTTTTCGTGTGGACGCTAAAAATACCAAGCTACATTTTTCCTGTACAGGGTTGGAAAGAGCGGCCTGTATTTGGAAAGATTCGGTACATGAACTATGCAGGTTGCAAAAGGAAATTTGATGTTGATGGGTACATTGCTTACGTTAAGCGGCTGGTTGGTGATATCAAGAAAAGAAAAGGAGAAGATTTGCTAAATGGAAAGGCAAAGGAACTCCGCGGGCAATAACCTTGGTTAAAGTTTACATACAGCCATTTGTGCAATTAGCTAATAGATTATGGTTGTGTTCACTTGGGTGGAATGGAATGAGGAAAGAATGGAATGAAAAATTACAAACAAAATATATGAAGAAAGAGAGTATGTATGAGAGCATAGTGAATAAAAATGAGGAGTAGAAATTTTGTATGACGAAGATTGTATGAAAATGATGAGTAAGGTGAATAGAGCATTCCTACCAAAACACATGGGTTAGAAGTTTAGTTCAAATTAGTTGAAAATGAATGAAGAAAAAAATGAAAATTATAAACACTTCATCCAATCTTCCCAAAAAATACTACAAATTTCATTCTATTCTCCCCTCTTTCCATTCCTTTCAAGTGAACACAGCCTATATCTTCGGTTAGCTGAAATGTTTTGAACCACAAGGATGGGGTGTTTTTAAATAGTAATTGTATGTTTTTGCGAAGTTTTCTTCAGGATAAGGCACAAGTTTATTCAGATATATACTCTGTTTAGATGATTGGATGATTGTCTGATGTCTATAGGCGCAGTGACCCTTTTTCTATGCCAAGAAACTCCCCCCTGCAGAATTAGAGTGGGTGATGTGAATTAAATTCCACTTTTTTGACGTCATTATTAGATGGTGCAATGCTGCAATACAGTTCTATCACCATGTAGCTATTCGTAATACCTCATCAAATACACATGCAAACTGAGAAAAAGTTAATTTTTTAGTTAAATTACGAATCATATTTTTGAATTTTTACAACACATTTAATTTAGTAACAAATTAAAGATAAAAAGCAATAATAATAATAAGGTATATTTTTGGTTAGCTTCCATGGATAACTAGTTATTTGGAAAATTGGGTAGTACACTACTTGTTATGCAAATTTTTTTATAATTTTTTTTCTTCATAAAACCGTATTCTGTGGAAAAAACACCCTTATCAGAATAATTTATATATTTAAATAATAACTAAAAATATTTACTACATTATTGTATGGTATATATTAACAAAATATATTTATTATATTTTTTTAAAAATATATTGTAATTTTTTTGAGAGAAAAATATTATTGTATTTTATATGTTTCAAAAGAAATAAACATGAATAATTAGCAGGGACAAGAAACCTGGTCCCTGGATATATTATTGGACGGCCCAGCATGATACTAAAACAAAATATTAATCCAGCCCACGTAGCACAAACATACTTCAACCATCGATCAACCCACCCGTTCACTTCAATTAGGGTTTCTTGCAGGGTTTTTGAAAGCCCCAATTTTAATTTTCGCAGTGGAGAAGGGGGTCAAGGCTAATTCAGAAATGGATGGATTGAAAATAGCTGATGCGAATTTGGTGGTATATGTTCACCCTTCAAAGTCCAAGAATGCCTCTGATGCCATTCTTAGTGACCTCAGCTCTCAGCTTTTTAAGTAATCTCTCTCTCTCTCTCTCTCTCTCTCTCTCTCTCTCTCTCGCCCCCCCTCCCTCACACACATGTGTCTGTTCTTAGATGAGAAAATTCCCCAATTGGGGTTTTTTTTTGTAGTTCACTTTTCTTGATTTTCCACTTCTATATTTGTTACACACGGGTATGTACATGTATATGTATATACATATATAAAGATTTTAACTCGATTAGTTGGATTTTCTAAAGTTTGAATTTTCTGTAAATTGTATGACATTTTTCTGATTTTTCTCACTAGCACATGCATTTTTGTATATATACTAATTAGACTTTATTCGGTTATCTGTAATTATTCGTAAAGATTGAAACTTTAAACTTTTGGAACCTTATGCCTTTTTCTTGATTTTTAACTTTGATCTTTCTTCACACCCCACCCCCCCCCCCCCCCCCC
>PHNY01074036.1:44946-65940 GCA_003724115.2 Anethum foeniculum
TGGTGAGTGTATACACATTATTGCATTTCATTAGGTCATTTGCGAAGAATTATCTGCAGTTACATTCTATTGCAATCTAAGAGGAGAAAACCTGATGTTAGTGGGAACTATTTACTTTGGTTTATGCTAACTGTTTGGAATCATCATTCTATGTGACAACATGGTTTTTGTTTATATATTTATGAATGCGGCACTCATACATGTATCGTTTGTATTATATTATCCTACAGGTTTAGCGAGAGTTTGGATGGTGTTTTATTGGCTTATGATGTAGATATTGTTGGTTCTTTGGGGAAAATTCTTCCAGGAATACATCCATATTTCGGTGTAAAACTGAAGTCAAAGTTGCTGCTTTTTAATCCAAAGCCTGATATGTTTTTAGGTAATATGTGTAAACCTTTTAAGTTGACCTTCATGACATGTGTACATGTATTTCAATATGCTTTTAGTTATCTGATATTCTATGATGTTCAGAAGGAAAGGTGGTTAAACTTAGTCAACAGGCAATTCATGTTATTGTTCTTGGTTTTTCATCTGCCGTCATAATAGAGGAGGATATCCCCAAAGAGTTCAGATACAAGATCGTAAGTTACTTGACTGATTGTGATTTACAAATTTGTGTATATTTAATTACTTGATAGAGAATTTGAAGAATCTGCTCCTTTAACTTAATATGTTTGGTTGCAGAAAAGGGGGAAAGGTTATTATGTGAACAGATTGCAGAAGCAGCACAAGATCAAAGTTGGAACCATTATACGCTTCGCTGTCAAGAGGTGATATATAAATATATGTTTTCATGTAATTGTGTTAGGGATGGCAATTATAACCGGAACAATGGATACTTAATGCATTTTGACCTGATTGTACCGAAGCAAATCCAATTTTTGGATTTGATTTCTTTCCTAAGCTCGAGAGTTTTAGGATTGGATTTGTTTGTTATGTAAAATGAACCGAAAACCAAACCAAAACCTGGATTATATATGTTGTCCTCCTTGTGTCCCATTTTTCTTGTCCATTGACCAAAATTTACCTCACATACAATCATATTAGACGAATTGCTAAGTACCTAAAATATATTTTATATGTCAAAGTTGCCCTTATATTGTCCAGTCATTGAGACCCTTCACTTAATGTGGAGGTAAACCGAGAATACAAGAACAATTGATAACTAATTGTTTTAGAAAAAGCAGCTCGAAACTCTAGTTAAATGATAAAATTTCAAAACATTTGGAACGTACCAAGTAGTCACCCAACACATAAATTTATCCACTATCGGTCGAATCAAAAACATCCTTGAAAATTTTGTCATATAACCAGATGACCCAGAAGACAATCAAGGCAGTTCCATTTTCTTGAAAGACTTGTGTTCCCATCTGAATGACACAATATAACTGCGAGGAAGACATGAGCATACTACAAACACCAAATTTAGCCAATAACTCATACTACAAATTCTGAGCAAAATTACGTTCCAAATATAAATAGTTCTTCTATTTACCAGTGTAGAACTGTTAAGCGTATTAAAGGAATGAAGGTGTTTAATTAAACTTAATAACTGAATGTGTAGATTTATTTTGGGAAAAATAGAACAACAAATGGGGTCACAATATAAATAGGAAGAAGGGATTAATATAATATGTTTAATATATTACATATTAGAAATTTATATAACATGCATTTTATATATGGTTTTTGGGTTTTGGTTCGGGTTTATTATTTGGATCGGGTTTTGTGTATTTATTCTTGTTTTGTTTACACCCGAGCCAATCTCAAATTCCAAAATCTGATGGTTAGGGTTTGGTTTTGAATTTTTGTGGTTAATTTGGGTTTGATTTTTATCAAATCCGAACAGATCCGGACCTGTTCCCGCCCCTAACATTGACTACACAATCTCCTCATTTATAGGTCCACACAATATTTGCACAGGTTGGTTGCTAAAAAACATTAAGTATAGCAGACTAAGCCAATTTAAATTTATAGAGTGAAAAGGAGTATCTTATCATAAGTGCACCGAATTATTAACAAATTTTCAGGTTCAGTACACTGTATTTGTATTGTAATATTGTATACTATTTAAATTCAGCATTGGCATTGTTTCCTTTATTTATTGCTAGGACCGTATATAAGAAGGCTACTGAATATGATATCTTGTTGGATTTTTTTAATAAAGTAACCTATATTAATGATAGTGTCACCTTTTTCTTTTTTTTTTCCCTGAATTCCATGTTGAGTAGAGTATATTAAATACTTATGTGTGAATTGTCCATGTAGTTTTGACGAGGAGATACTACATATATCCGGGTCTTTGCTTCCTAGTAATACGGGAAGTGCCTTATGGCTACATACAAATTCAGAAGATAGGTCACAGGGCGACAGGTAGCTGTCTATGCCTCTTGCTATTGCTTTCACTTATTATACTTAAGATGCATGCCAAGTGAAAAACTGAACAAATGTACTTACCTTGGTGTACAATTATATAACCGGGACAATTATGTAACTGGGAATAATTATGCAGAAACTTGAAGAAGCTGAAAGTTGACGAGGATAGACTTGAAAGTATGGAACATAATAATGGAACTATTAACGGGGAAATAGTTTCCTTAAACAGTGATCAACAAAATAAAAAGTCAAAGAAAAGGAAAGTTTATGATTCTTGAAGGTTTATAATGAAGGCACTAGATCAAATTTGACCGCTAGAGCTCCATGCTGAATTTTTGGCAAGTTAATGTCTTTCCTTTGCTTGTGGGTGGAGGAAGTACAGTATTTGGATTTAATCAAGTATGAAGAAGTAAGCACGACACTTTGCTCTTTTATTGTTTAGTCAATACTCGGGCATCTCAAATTCTCGATATTTTTACTCTTTCAAAGTGAGCAAGGCAGGACTGAAGTAAAGTTCTTTGGTAAGAAAGATCCAGGTTTTGAGATTTGTAATGTTATCTTCTATTGCTATGTAACTTTAAAAAATTTATGTTACAATTTTGGAAAATTTCATGAGTTGGTTATGTTTCAGAGTGAAGTGGATAATGTAGTATTGCTTTTTTCTTTTTGATGGTAATTAGTCATTAATAATCTAATATCATAAGCAATTGAATTTTACTTTTTACAATATACATGTAGTAAAATTCAATAGAACACATTTAAAAGAAACTGTATCAAATTAATTTACTAACAGTTCAAATATAAAACTACACATGCATACCAAGATACTGAGAAAGACATTATAACATTAATATCACAGCACAAGTTTTTTTCCCACTCTCCAAACCTAAGTGAGATTTTTAAATGGGAATGCATGTTCATGTAAGATTTATGATTATCTACAATTTAGTTTTGCTTTCAAGAGTAAGTAAACTTAATGCAATGTACTTGTGAATTGGCTTTGTTGCAATGTGCGTGTATGGGTATATCAGTTTATTTTTAATTGGTGGCAGGCCATTAAATATTTATCGATTAATAAATTCCTCACCGTATGTGAGGAGGAGATAACTGATAAGTGTGCATTAGCCTAAAACCTTGAGGACAAATATCAGACCCATCCTTAGTTTAGGTGCAACATTGATTCCTACCAGCCAAGACAACCACCTCAGAGGCCTGAAAAAGAATAAGAAAATGGAAGCTCTTAGGTTACTTCATTGCTGCTTTAACAGGACAGTGTCCATAATTTCTGCAGCATTGATCTCCATCATATTAGTACCATACAGAAAATTCCAGAATCATAACACACCTATATTATTCCTCATGTAAAATTTATGGATCAGCATAGGGAAAACGACAGAGCAAACTAGAAAGAACTGGATAAAATTTGAACACCGGAGTCATTCTGTTACATCCCCACTATACTACCAGAAAACCGACAAAAATATCCAGCAAGTAAAGTGCACCCCTTTTTTACAGAGCATATAGATCAGAACTAAGAAGACGGACACCTGAAGCAGAACCTTGGTACTAGAGCAACAAACAGCTATGTTACTGCAATTTGGAAAGTGCCTTCCAAAATTCATCTGGCCACGAGAGCTCTAGTTATTTCGCAAAAAATCTTATGATTCTGCAAGTAACTTTGGGCCCAGGATTGATTTTGAAAAAACCAGCACAAGCAACCAGCAAGATTCTATTCATATAAAAATCCTAACTAGGGATGTGAATACGAACTAGAGATAGACACTGAAATAGGGATGTTGTTGTCTTTCTTTCTTCATATTAATCCGAACTGAAGATGTGAATACGGAGCTTTACCCTTCTTACTGGTCTTTTTCTTCGACAGATCACCAAATTCCAAACAGATATCAAAACGAAATAAGATTTACATAATTATATTAATTTATACATATTTTTGAACATTGAAAAATAAAAGATATTAAAAATATACAGCTTAGCTAGTTTACATATTTCCATAATTCGTCAAAATCATTGAAGTTAGGGTTTGAATGTGAACATGGCGGCAATGAGAGTAAGTAGCATGATTACGAGAAACATCTTCTCCTCTGCATCCCTATCATCCCTAAAATCTGCACCTGCAATGATGTTCCCAGACCTCGGCGTCGTCTTTGGCCGTGTGCCACATGCCATGACGATTAGTTGCAGCCCAGTTGTTAGGTCTGCAGCCGAAGACGGCTTCAGTAAAAAATCACCGGCGAGACTGTCTCAAATTCAGCAGATGTTGCACCAAGTCGTAGAGAGATCCCAGTCTGCTGGGAACGAACCTATTCCTAAAATCACTGCAAGTACGTGTGAATTTTATATTCAAATATACATGCAGGAGCGGGTTTTTATTTTCAGTTAGACCTAGTAGTTATATTGAAATATGTATTTTTCATTATGTACACATCCTAAATTATATTAGTAACAATTATTATGCCCTCTAGTTTCACTTTAGTTGTTTATAAACATGAGAACTTGTCTGTCAACTGATGATTGAACCACATGTGATTTATGTCTACAACAATCGATATTTTTATAAATGTATATAAGCATTGAATATGGCATCGTCTTATATAATGCTTATTGATTCTGGAAAACCCCCTGTTTTTTTGTAGTGTCTAACGTAGCAATTGGTGCTCTGTGACCTGGACAAAGAATTTAAGGTCTGTCTTTCTAATTAATGCAATTATTGTTTTATGACTTAGATCATGTCGTGATGAGATTTTCCAGAAGTGGTGGTCCTGGAGGCCAAAATGTCAATATAAGGTTTGTAAAGATTTTCCAGTTTTCTGTTTTCTTTCGTATTGTTAAATTATGCATTATTTATCTTTTATATATGTTTTACAGTCAACAGTAAGGTGGATATGCGGTTTAACATCAAAGATGCACAGTGGTTAAGTGATAGAGTCAGAGAGCGGATTATGCAAGTGGTTAGACTTGATCATTTCTAATCTTATAGTATATGTTTTTCCTATAAAGAATCCAATACAATATTGGAAATGTGTATAGTTTTTGACTGCAGTCTGCAGAACTGTTGGTCTAGATTAGATTGAGTTTCTGGCATCTTGTTACTGTTAATTGACATGCACAAGAGACTAGAAGGTTCACGGTTTCTTTCTTTTCTAAATTGATGCGTGGAAATAGAAGTATAAACTTAACGCACTTGGTCATTTCTTATATCTATCCTGTACTATTTTCTTCCCCTGTTACAGATATTGCTCTGATTTGAGTCTACGCGGTATATTTTCCCCAATTAATAAATACTTACATAGATCTTCATGTAATATAGTATTATCATTTCTAGTGTTCGAGTTCTGTTTTTCTTTGTACACTAGAACTCAAATTTGAGAGGATGATCAAAATCTGGAACACATAGCCATTATGTAAAATTTAATTTCTTGATGCAAGTTTTGATGATATCAATTACAGGAAAAGAATCGGATCAACAAAGACGGGGAGATAGTAATATCTTCGACAAAGACTAGAACACAGAAGTAACTGCCTGCTACATCCCCTCTTTAATAATATGCTGAGATGATATTAATTACGCGTTTTTTTTTTCTTCAGGGGTAACATTGAAGATGCACTGGGGAAACTATAGGTACAAACATTCTGAAACTTAATTGGTGATGTCATGTTCATCAATTTTCTATTATATAAAAGATGCCATTGCCTCTGTTTTGTTTATTAATTTTGTAATTTTCAAGTGCATAATTGTTATACTATCATTCTTAACTGCATCGCGATATGATAAATCAGGCAATAATAGACTCTGCTACTATGTCCCGCCACAACCTTCAGCAGTGCAATTGAAGAAAATTGCTAAAATGTAAGAGGTGAAAATGGCTACGTCCCAGCTACACCTTATATGATAGTATGATCATTACATTATGGAGAGAGGCTATTAAAATATATTTTGTTTTATCTTTATCTGAAGAGTTGCCATTGGGGAGCAGAAAAGGCTGCAGAGCAAGAAGGTTCTTTCGCAAAAGAAAGCTCTTAGAAGAAGTCAAAACAGATATGACTAAGCAAAGGCCGCCTATGAACTTCATTGTGCTGCAATGTTTCTACTCGACACGTCTAGGACCATCATGTCATATAGCAAATTATCAAGTTCTTTAATCTTTTGAAGACAAATAATATGATAGCTTGTTACTTGATACTACAGAACATCATATATGATTTATGAATTGCTGAGTATTTTACACACAGGGAGAGGGTATTTATGAGTATTAAGACAAATAATATGATAGTTTGTTTTTACAGGTTTATATCCTAAAAACAAACTCTTCGCCAGATTGTTTATTTTCTAGAACTTTTCAGCTCCGACATGCGCTGTATCCAGCCCCTTAACGCCGTGAACTACTGTCAATGATATCGTTCCATCTAAATTTGGTGATGATCCCTTGGAGCAAATAGTATTCTTGCAAACTAACAAAACCCTGTAGCTTAATTAACTACCCTCAACATTCTTGAAAGTTGCCCTTCATTATTAATTTAGCATTCCATCCGAAAGGCATGGCTCAGCAACGCTTCCATTTCATCACTGAAATGTTTAAACCTTCTTAGATCGTATGTAAAAACTAGTTCTCTACTTGGACCAGGCATATAAAATAAATAACACACAGTTGAGTGTAATTATCCGAAGAAGTCGGATTTTTTTTAGAAAAAAATACAAAAAAGACCTCTGCCTGATTCCAAACCAAATGCAACTCACTCACATTCAGATTCCCTTCCCCACTACTAGTTTGATTATTTACTAGTAGAATCAAAAACATATAATTCAACAAATCACTTCACAATGTTATAGATTAGCAACTATATGATAAGCACGTAACAGAAGGCTCAGTAACGGTGTCAATATAAGCTTTAGAGGCTGTCTCTGGGGACCAAGCTAGCTTCATTGTTCTCAACAGAGGAGGTTGTACCCTTTAAGATGTTATAAAAATTCACACCGGTTAATTTCGACGTGTGAACGAGCACTTAGTGAAGATGTAACAAAATGTTACATTTCCTTTATCTCCTTTTAATAATTTAACACACGTACATTTAGAGGGACATTTAGAGGGGTGTATTCATTTGAGATTTTAAATGATTAATAAGAATTCATGGATTTTATTAGAATTTGTAAATTTATGAATTATTTAAATTTCACATTGATTTGCATATGGACTTTTTCAATTCCATACAGATTTTGATAGATTTTAATGGATTGATTTATCAAGATTTTGGTGGACTAAACAAAATCTCATGAATTTTGGTGGACTAAACAAAATCTCATGGATTTTGTTGGGTTCATTTGTTATTAATTATTTTATTTCATAATGTTTTATATCACCTAATAACTATATTATAATTTAAAATAAAAAATAAGATTGAAATAACAAGTTTAACTCATAACTTATTATCCGTTATATTCCTCACACTTCGTATGTTGGTCTTCGTTATCTTCTTCATTTATCGTACGGGACCTATCATCCCGCATAAAATCAGCAATGTTAGCTCTCCAAGTATCTACTTCCGTCCTTTGTCGTTGTTGACTTAGATAACATAATTTTTTGATATTAGATTTGTGAACTACGAGAGAGATCGGGCTCATTGAAGTTTGGGAGTAAACATGTTTAACGAGATGGAGTTCCTCAAAATTTCATTTTAATTTGGAAGTAAATATATATATGTACAATTTTGATGATTTTTAAAAAATTCTCCAAAATCTCATCTACTTTGGTTAGATTTCAAAACATGTAAAATATACTAATAAATCCATCAAAATCTATCATTTTATTAAATCCAAAAAATTCATAACTTTTTGAATACCATGAGAGTTTAATGGATTGTTTTAAATCTTGATTGAATACCACCAGATTTTAAAGTACTTTTTAAAATTCTGATTGAATACCCCAAAATTTTAAAAGACTTTTTAAAATCTAAATTAAATACCTTCAGATTTTAATAAATTATTTATAATCCAAATTAAATACCCTTGAATTTTCAAAATCCAAAAAAATTCTTCAAAATCTTAATTGAATACACCCTCTTAGACAAGATTTGAACCTCTTAAAACAAGTTAGGATGGCTTGACCACCAGTAGGTCAGTCGTTACATTTGCTCTATTGTTCAAATTAGCACGTCGTTTAAATGCATTACATTCACCGGGAGAAAATGATGTGGTGAAAAAACCCACAACCCCTTGGGGTTATCGATTGACCGAACACAAAACCATTAAAAGTAGATTATCGAATTTATATTAAATTTCGAAATCAAATATTAAAGTTACAGAATGATAACAATAAACACACGAAGAATAATGTACCACGGAAATTTTTTACTTTATATTTTCTATATTATAAATTTAGAAAGTTGAAGTGCTGATTTGTACATTATTGAAATTAAGATTAAATTATTATTACTGTACATGAAAATTACTTGGAATTAAAATATTCCCTCTGTCCTATTCAATTCTCTACATTATTTTTTGACACGTTTTTTAAGATTTCTTCAAAGTATAGTTCCATAATTTTTTTTTTAATTTTTTTTTTCAGTTTATTGTTTAAACTTTTATTCAGGAATAAAAAATTAAAAAAAAATTATCGAACTGCACTTTATAATAGTCAACCTCGAAATACGTGTAAATAGACAAATGAACGGGACGGAGGAAGTACAAGGACATGGAGTTTTCAGAGGGGTGTACCTCAAGGCCAACGATAACCTCCGTAAATTTTTAACAAAAATGAGCAGGTGTAAAAAGGAATTAATTGGGCTTTGGGTCCAGAAAGGTGTGGGCCGTAAAAAAATCACGTCTATATTTTTTTTCAGTTGTTCTTCCAAGGTTTTCTATTCTTCTTGCTGTTTCCTGTAGGTACTTATTTAATTTGATGCTTCTTTATTTTTTGTGATCCAATTCGTTTTTCTTTTAAATTCTTGTTTATATTGGCCTTCTAATTTGTCCTTCTCTGTGTATTAGTTTTGTTTAGTGTTAGACAATCTAATTTGTGATGTTCACAAAAACTATGAATATTAAATTTAGTAATTTTACCCTTTAGTTTTAATTTCGGCTCCTGATTTTGTTTGCAGAAACCCTAGGCTTGTAATCGAATAAGAATTGATCCATGGCAGAGAAAATGACAGTGGATGAACAAAAAAAAGAAAAAGATGAGTTGGAGGCTATAAGAAAAGCTAAACGGGAAGAGTTTATAAAGAAAAGGCAGGAGAAGTGGCAAAAAGGAATCCTACATGATCAAGTTGTTGAGGGCCAGAAGTATCTATTCGAATATGGAAATATTTCAACTCAAGAAGAACATAACCAACTAGTTGCTGATCTTAGTACAGACGAATTTATGCGAGACCGTAATTAGGAGATTGAGAATTTTGTTGTAGCTATTAGGCACTGGCCAGTTTAAAAATAAATCTGTTTTCTACGGAAAACACATATCCTTATGTAATCAGATGGTTTGCCACCTTATATTTCTACCTTTACCTTTGAAATCAATCTCATAGCTTGTGTTCGTACATCAATATTACGCGTGTTTAAAGTTTTTGATATCTTTGCTGTGTATAATGTGTTTCTGTATCAACATTTATTTGTGTGAATGTGTGCTGCATATGCATTTGTCAAATTGTGAAATAAAGAATTTTTCATATTTGGATGTATTTTGATCAAAACAGTACATGGAGTATCTATGCAAGTGTAACATATACTCAAGTAGTTTGATTAGTATAGCATATCAATGTTGGTGTTTTGTTTAGTGTTAGAAATATATATATAAGGAGGTTCAGTGAAGCCATTGGTGAGAAAACATCGGCTCTTTCTACGTCTAACTTATTGCCTTTTTCGATTCCATCGTTGTATGCCACAATGTTAAACGCACAATGAAGTTTTTTGTTTGACACATTTATGTATAAACACCTTCTGTTGACCTCTTAGAACGATTAATCAACCAGGGTCTGCACCCGGGTGAGTATATGATTTTGAGTTGGTTACAGATGTTGAAGTAAGTTTACGGTTCTTTTTGTATGTATTTTTTAGTAGAAGTTTTTGATTTATGATTCTGTTTGATGTCAATATTTCATGTTTGTAATCTAATTTAATATATGTATTTGTGAGTGCGATTCCGATGCAAATTAATTTAGCCAGCAGTCTGGTGGCGGGGTGATTTGAAGATTTTGTAGTGGGACATGATCATATATGTCAATATCAAGTATGCATGCAACCAAGTTGACTGATTTTCTTAATGTCCAATTGTCCGGTTCATTGTCTTAAGGAATTAATTAAATTTGACCTTTTGTTCAACAAGAGATAACTACACATTCTACCTGATTTCTGAAGATATGATTTTTTGGAAGCCAATCTAAAATACTTTTATGTATTGTGTTGAAGTTCAGCTTTGAAGCTGATTGTGGAAGAATGGCCTACCTTCTCTGTTTGTAATCCAGTTATGGACATTCAGATATGGTCCATAAGATGCTGCCTTATGTTTCAGTAATTGTTGTTTATTATTAATTATTTAGATATTGTTTGAGGTCTAATTAAGGTCGAGATTGAGAAAGAGTGCATGAGAGGAATTGTCATGCAGGCAAAGTTTTGCTAAAAACTTAAATGAGGGGTTACATACAGATAAACCTGAAGCTTCTGGAGTAGGCTATGGTGGTGCTGTTGATCATTTTGAAAAGGTAAACTTAGATGGCAGTGGTATAAGGATCTCAGGTTACCCTGCCTTGGATTTAGGGGCATCTGTCCATCTGATACTACGCGCTAGCTTCCTTTGACCCTGTCCTGTCTACCTTTGGGATCTTTGTGTTGTCTCATTCAGAAGCTTGCAAGCTAAAAATGATTCAGGTTATGGACTTACTACTTTGACTACATGTTCATATGATTTAACAAAGCTTCTGCGTTTATGTGTTCCCTGCATAGTGTCAGTAATAGAAATGCATATACTGAGTCCACAAAAGTAACTTATATGGTCATATGATTTAACAAAGCTTCTGGTTAATACTTTGACTACATGGTCATATGATTTAACATATGTGTGATTTCATTTTTTTCCTCTGCCATCTTTAGTTTGTTTTTAAAAATTTTGGACAGATATATACCTTCTTTTTTTTTTTTTTCTTTTTTTTTCTCTCTTCTGATTTGTCATTCTCTGTGGGATTAATTTAGAGACAGATAATATGATTATAGATTTAGTAATTTACCTTAAAATTATTGAGACTATTGTAATTTTAATTCTGGCTCCTGATTCTCTTTGTAGAGAACCCAAGGCTTGTAATCGATCAATCCATGGCAGAGACAATGACAATGCGTGATCAAAAAGAAAAAGATTCGGTGGAAGCTATAAGAAAAGTTGAACGGCAAGAGTTTTTAAAGAAAAGGGAGGAGAAGTGTCTAAAGGAAATCAGAGATGATGACATTATCGAGGGCAAGAAGTATCTATTTAAATATGGACTTTGATGCGGAAGATGAGTGCAGTACTTGAGAAGGTTGGCTCATGCAACTTCAGCTCAAAAATATCTTATGTAAAGTTACTTTGTTTCTGCTTTATTCTCTAAATAAGGTGTCAAGAGAAACACAGTAGTTCATCGTTTATTGTTTGATACTGAAAATCAATTTCTATCACTTTTTACTGGGTAGATAAATTATAGTATATATTTATTTTAATATTAATATATCCTATGTCAATTTTTGTCCATGCAGGTGGAACCCATTGCTCATAGCCTCAAAGTGAAAGTGAAAGACAAAGCTGCAAAGCTGAAGCTCAGGTGAATGTTCTTACTCTTTGACTTATCTGTCAACTTTTATTCTTCTTTTGTCGAATTACTTTTGTGGCTAACAAATGGCACTACTTTAACAGGCTGCTTATGATATGCCTAAGAAGCAAGAGAAGGCATCATTTTAGAGGATCTGCTGGATGCGTGGAGGCTTTCGCGGTGGCATGCCTGGAGGCTTTCGGGGTATGCCTGGTGCAGCGGGTAGGCCAGGAATTGCACATATTTTGTTACTTAGAAACTTTAGAATTGCAAAATGCACTACTATTGGTCAGGAATTGTTATGTCTAGTTTTCATCAATGATATCAGGGGTGCTGTGTTGGTCAGAAACTCACTGCACGCGCATATCACTGTAAAATTGTTGGTAAGCGTTTGATTTCAGTGAGGTTTCTTGATTACAGTGAAGAAGGTAAGGTAGAATACTCTGTTCTCAACAAAATTCTTGTCTTCAACTAATTTGTTTTTGTGTCCTTCCAGAGTTGGAGCTCGAATTTCCTGGATCAGAAATTTCGATTGTTGCATCTTGCATCAGGTAAAAAGGATGGGCCTGTCGCTACTGCATTTGTGTCTCATGGGCTTAGACATTTGTGCTTTAAGAAGCTTTGAATGCCCAAGGAACCTTGGTTACTAAAGGTTCAATTGCCGTCCGAATGATCTGTACAATGTAATCAATGGATTCTTGTACACTAGAGTGACCCAGCTGGCATTGCTTTCACGTATTCTGAAAGTCAAAGATTAACTTCTGTCGAGAAGAAAATAAAATAGCTCAACCAAAGATGTAGTTGAATTTTGAATGCTGACCAATATTTGTAGTGTAAATATTAATGGTAAACATAGTGGTACATATTTTTGTTGTAAACTATTCTTGTATCAGCCAATATTGGCAATATTAATTAATATGTTTTCGTTATAATAAACACCAGACAATTCCTGACAAAAAAAAAAAAAACACCAGGCAAGCAAATTTAGCTTATATAGAAAATGAAAATTATCACACAAGTATAAAGGAAGATTTCAAGTTTACAGGACTACAATCAGGCAAACTAAATTTCTCGTGCACCATCAAGTAATGAGCAGCAGGCTCAACTGTTAAGAAGAAAGTCAAGAACATGGGCAAAGGTGTGTGAAACTTGAATGATGTATCAGTACCTCCATAGCACGTCTGCATAGATCACTGCAATTTTCATTAATAAGGCTACTTCAACTTCATATGTACTGCATTTAGCCTTGATCGCTTTGATAGTTATATTTCAGTATGTACCAAAACTGCAGCTGATATGTTCCTGAATGATGGTATTTATACAATTCTCCATTACTTGTGATGATGAATAAGGCGGAAAACACAATTGATTAAAGCATGTGTGGGAAATTGGAAGACTGTTCAAGAAGCGAACACCATTTCTCCTGTGAATGGATAATTGAGGGGACAGGGCCCTAAAACCTTCTACAGGAAGATACTTTATTGATGTCCAAAAGAATAGCAGATTCTTTCTTTGCTCCGCCGACATTCTCTCAATGATCTGCAAATTACGGTGCGCAATTTTATCATAATTACATGAATATATTTATTTTTCTGATGTAAAAAAAAAAACAATCAAAAGCGTGATAATTTCCTACCCATAATCGACACTAAGATACAATATGAACTTTCACTCACCTCCCAAAACCAGACAATCTGATTGTCAGTATCATTGTACCCATGGTAAGTAGTATGGTCCGTCCAATCTTTGACAGAGATAGGTCTTTCACTACCATGCAACATCTTGTCAAGATCTTCCGATTCTAACCATTCAAAAAATAATTTCCGTTTTTCCGAGGAACTTATAATATCATTGAAGCCCTTGGTGAATTGATCAACCTGTTTTGCAACGGATTTGACAAACCAATGTTGAATAAGAAGATCAACATATTTTCCTCTATTCTTACTATCCACTGCAATATTGGCTCCACCATGAACAAGGTCCACAACTCTCCTTGATCCTGAATCATCTTTTTCATCAACACTAAATGTAAGAGCTAGAATATCTTGATCAACCATTTCAGGATCCATATTCAATATGTCCTTGCAACTATTGTAAACCGTGGGATCTATATCTTGCATATCTTCAAGGGAAACGGGTCTTTCAGCCAATTGCAGACAAAGTACACGGTCAAGAACAATGCCGATATGTACTTTGTGCATCAAGGCTAATGCTACCACTCGGCCAGCAAATTTAAAATAGTCAGGTTCCACCTTAGAAGCTGCAAACAGAGGTCCATATAGAGTATATTTTAGAAATTTATGGTAACAAGATAGAGATGTTTCATTATATAGTCTACAATCGGATTACTGTCAAATGCTGCAAACAAGGGTATATTTGTTATATTATTTATTCTATAAAATCTTTGTCAACAAATGTAGTAGTTTTAACTTGCATGTAATTTAACACTTGTAAATTATTGAAGCAAAACAGGAAAAATAACTTATGCAAGCCAGTAGGATCTACTTCTAAAATCATTGGGGAATGCACAATTGTTTAACTGCGAAAACTGACCTTGTCATGACTAAGAGATTCTGTTTGAATATTATTTTGTGTTTGTAACATTATTATAAGATATTGAATAAGAGATAATGGCATTGAATACCTGCATTTGGGAAAATTCTTATTCGATCTCCTGGACAGACTTTAAAAAGGTCATTTCGAGGATCAAACAGGTGTCGAGTTACCAAACAAAACCATTCCCTTTTAACACCATCACCTATGGCTACCTCATCCTTAAACTTCACCACTAAGCCAGCTTGTAGAATAAGTGGTTCCGACTCCATAATAAGTTCAAATGATTGTTTCAATACTTCCGATCTTTCAATTTCTATCTCCGCGACCTCGTTGATTTCAGGAAACAAAAACCACGCTAAGTGTCTTCTACACTCCGAAGTTACGACCTCCTTGTGCACCAAAATCCAATCATGATTGTCGCTCCTCCTACCATGCCTTATGATTAGATAAGAGAACGAATGCTTCCAACGCTGCAGCATTGTCCATAATTTCTTCTCCAGTGTCTCGAAAAGATGAGAAATGGAATGTATTTCATGGAGTAAAACTATATTTTCATGACACCCAACATCAGGAGAATCAATCACCAAACATTTCATTTTATTCAAAAAAAACCCCATGTCAGTTACAACCTTTCGGAATATGTTTTCCAGATAACTGATTTCTGCTTCTCCATACTTTGTTAAGTCCTCCCTAGTTAAGCTTTTCACATGTAACAGTAGCTTTTTAAAGTTTCTGACACCAATTTGGAAGTGAATTAGCCCCCGGTTTGAAATCCCTTCATCATCAGTTAGATCATGACCAATGTCATTAGTTATTTGGGCAAGAATAACTAGCAAATCTGATAAGGTAACATCTGATGTTGTTTCACCATCCCCTGAGAGTCTCATATGTACCATCATATCTCCAAGTAAAGATCGGCATACATTCGGATAAAGATGAGGTACATTACCTAAAGATACACATAATTCGAGCAAGATTGGTGCACCAATAACCTGAATCTCCGATTGACGCAACCCATACATCCAAATAACTAAAGCGCCAATCAAAAATCTAGAGCATGATATATGAAAATTAAATCTCGACTTGCAGAGGTTTATTAACAATTGTAATGCAGGGGACGAGGTGAAAATCTTGATGAAATTTCCGGCTTTCACAACATTATCTTGAGGCATCGCTTCCAAAAAAATTTCAAGGGAATCGGTAGCGTAATTTCTCAAATTTTCATCCTCTTCTTTTTGATCATAGATGACATCTATGTAGAACAAAAAGTCATACAGGTATTCCCAAGCTTGACCATGGTTAGGGTTTCGAAAAATATCCCTCTGTTGCAACTTGTACACCAAATTTAACTTCAATTCAGATGTCCCAGGAACACAGTACTTTAAAGTTAACTCCGAGGCGAGCTTCTTATCACTGGAATACAATTCTTGTTCATTAACAGGAATTCCAATTCTTTCTTGAACAGCTTCTTGGAGCGAATGAACAGTGTCCGTACAATTCGCATAAAGAGAGATGAATTTGTCTCTAGTACCCAACAAGACCAACACCACCAAATCTTTGTGTCTTGGACCGGCCGACGAGTTCCCAGCATCTTTGGACTCATCGGAACTCATGTTGACAGAGTAAGCTTGGGGCCAAGAATTCAGGGGGAAGATTGGTATGTAACTATGTATGTAATGTTATTTAGATACAGGGGAAGATGGATATGTATGTAATGTTACTTAGATACAGAGAGAGAAAGAGTACCCACTAATAAATTCAAATTATAGTGATGGAGGGTCACGTGGGGGTGAATTAAAATTATACTATATCTAGTTTTGTTTAGAGGAAGTGTCAATATTATGTTTAAGCTACACTTTCTATAAATAAAATTAAACAGTTCAAAAAAAAAAAAATCCATTCTATCTTTCTTGCTCCCTCCGTCCCAATAGGTTGTTTACGCTGGGAATGGAGAACTTGACACGTATTTTAAGGCCTATAAAAGGTATAGGTCTATAAACTTTTTTGAATTTTTTTTTCTGTATAAAAATATAATAGTTTAACTTTTATTCAGAAAAAGAAAATTTTAAAAATAAATTATGAAACTATATTTTATAAGAGCCTTAAAATGCGTGTCGAGTGNAGGTTCCCAACGTAAGGAACGTGACGAGAGATAGGGAGTATCTTTTTATTACAGAAAGTAAAATCTTCTTTATTTTATCTTTTATCATTTACTAGAATTTTACATATACACCGAATTACCAACTCATACACATTAGTAATGTTTATAAGAAAATAATATCAAAATAATAATACAAAATTACTCAATTCTCACTTGTATAAATTGCATGATATTATTATTAATACTTAAGTTTAGGTACGCAAATTATCATTGTATTATAGAACTGTATAGTTTTATATTTATCGGGTAATTAGGTATTATTATAATTTTCTAGATAAATTATGCAATACTGGCCTATTTACTATATAGATAATCGATATATTTTTTAGAAAAGTGCACTTTTGAAAGTAATCTCAATAACTCATATTCTTGTATTATTCTTAAGTTTTGACCAATAATTTTAGATAGTACACATCATAATGTACATATATTTCTTTTCATTTTTCCAACGTATTTATGGGAAATGACTTTTGTTTTATTTATACTCTATGCCCATTTTTTAAATTTATTTATTTGTATCGATTCTTCACCAATGCATGCTTCTTCGACAAATTATTTATTTCTTCCAAGTCGTCTTTTCCGTCTTTGTTTTCACTTCCACACGCATCATTTGTTTTCAATTTTTTGTTCTTATGATTATTTCAGTTAATTCTATTTGGTTTTCTATATATAGTGATGGTCTATAATGTTATTGGTGATCATGATGGTGGAGATGTGGTGATAAGTGGGAGCAAATGACAATGTAGTTGATGTGATAGTTCGATTCTGGTGATTTCAATATGTAGTTGGTGATTTTTAGGTGTTTGGAGGTTGTGACAGTTTAATTTTGTTAATCTCTATTTGACTGTGATTATATTTATTAAAATATGATGATTTACATATGATATTGAGTGGAGAGAGGTGATAGATGAAAATGGTCGTCATGCCATAGTTTGAATGTAATGATTTTTTTAAAATAAATTTGTTAATTACCAAATGATGTTGGTGACTGTAGGTGGTGATCTCCGGTTGCCAAAAATTGTTGTTGAAGTAAAAAGGAGATGACGATGGTTAATATGAATTTGGATATGATTAATTGGTTGTAGAAGATGACGATAATTCATATGTTGAATTAGTAGAATTAGATCTCATATGGGTTGGTAGAATTAAATTTCATAATTCATTTATTAAGTATATAGTTTTTTGTTTCTAAACTGAACTACATATATAAAGTCATGATAAAAAGTTCTCTAAATTAAGGAAAATAGGTACACTTATAGTAAGAAAACATGGTTCATAATTCATTTATTATGTATATTGTCTTATTATACTTTATAACTGTTATAGTCAAAATTCTACTTGGATATTTTTTGGATGGATTCGTGTCAGTTAAGTATATATTTGGAAAAAATTATGCTAGGGCTAAACTAGGGTTCAAGTGAAGATTAAGGGAAGATGACGTGTCCTCATACTTTTGAGCACATCCTACTTTATGAAAGGATTATTTTTTGATTGGTATTATGATAGGAGAAGATTGGCATAGATATGAAAACTAAGAACTAAGGGTGCGTTCTCAGGGTTAATGGCGCGTTCTCTTTATTTCAAGGAAGTATTAGAATAATAGATTTTAAGGATGGTAAATGCAACTATAAGCATGGAACATGGCACGGATGATGAAGTAAGGGGGCGTCCTTACTTCATAGGGCACGTCCTATGTGGCTCAAGTATGATTATTTGGATTACTAATGTATGTTTTTGTAGGTATTTTCAGAAGAACTCCTTCCGGGGATGTACACTAGGAAGGAGGTGTCTGTGTTCGGAGACCTCAAAGGGTATTTCTGAGTACTAAAGGCCTCCTCCTGTAGTCAATGAATTGGACGTTCATGGGAAACGTCACTTGGCTTATAAGGGTTACTAATTAGGGTTTTGTTTTGAATTGTAGACCTTTGGAAAACGAGGACGCTTGGATTAGGAAAGGAAAGTCCGTAGTAGGCACTAGTAGTTCAGCTCCGATAAAAAAGGAAAGCTTTTGAGGCAAGTAACTATGCCTACTCTTTTAAAGTGATAATGATATACGTTGATAAAGGATTTTGAATATAGATATGTAGCAATGTAACCCTAACCACTTGCGAACTTTTGTTAATCTGATTTCTTTTTGTAAACCATGCTTAATTCTTATACCTATATCTTTTGGATAATACCTATGCTTGTTGATACCCCCACACTTTAATACTTTTGCTTGAAAGATACCCATACATTATTGTACCCATGTTTTGATAATACCTACGTTGAACCCTTTGATCTCTTGTAAACTTGTGTTATTTGTTAGACCTTTTCATTTATACCTGAAAACCCTGAAATGGAAATTTAAGAATAATTTTTGGACTTGAAAAAGTCAGAATGATTTCAAAGGCTGGTAAATCTTTTAAAATGGAAAAATGGTTATATATATATATAAATATTTTTTAATATAAAGGTTTTCGTTGAAATCCTAAAGATTCGAGGCGTAAGTGGTCGTGTAACAACGATCCAGCCAAGTGTATGGAGCCCGGAGATGGACTGGAGCGTAAGTGAAACCGAAGATGGACGGGTATATATATATATATATATATATATAAAGGCCAATATAGTGCCTTAGGTACCTTTATGACCAGATGGAGGTCAGTACGGGCTGATCACCCTTATTATTATAATTGAAAGATTATACACTCCAATCAAAAGATATTGAATTTGCAGAAATCTCAATTTGAATCATACTCAAAATTTTATTAAACCAATGGCTTAAAACTTGAAAAAAGAAAGTCTTTAATTGATTTATAACAGAAAAGATTTCGATTTTTTTTTTTACAAACTAGTTCGATCAATCTAATGGATTGAAATCCTTAAACCCTAATCACCTCAACCCTTTATTAGTGTTTCTGTTTATATTGTTGTCAATTTCATAGTTATGGTAAATTTCAAAGTTACTTGCTGAGCCTTTTTGCTCATAGAACTGTTTTATGCTAACCTTGGCAGTTAAGCAAGAGCTGGCCAGACTTAGACGCACAGTCAGGAAGAGTGTCTATAACGGTCCCCTACGCACTGCTAGATTCTATATCCCATATCAGGTAGAAGGTTTTGTATGAGGATCGTTTCTAGCTTTTGGTTTGTATAACTTTTGGGATCAGATACAAATGGGTTATCTGACAATTTCAAGTCGAAATTGTATTTGTTTTGCTTAAAAAGAGATGTAATAATTCTTATATTTTGATTAGTAGTTGTAATCTGTTTGATACCTTATCATGTGTAGATCCTGGTAGCTTTCGGGGTTTGTTTATTATTATTTATTTAATATTTAGTGGTGTGTGAAATCCTAAATCTTAACCCCGGATTTGAAGATGTAATATTCATGATATAATTAAATAAGATAGATACCATACATACTAAAATTGACACATCATTTTGAAATTTTTTTTGTTCCCAATTTTGGGTCCTCAGTGAATTAGAGTATATAATGTAGGGTCAACTCTATATGTTTACGAAAACATAATAATTAGAGATATGCGTATTAAAGAAAGTATATAGTTTTTTGATTGGATTGCACACATAACTGCTATAAATAAGTTGATTTTATTATGCAGTTCAAATAAATTTCATTAGATAATCTTAGGAACATCATTCTCTAAATATTTATTCCCAATTTTTTTTGAATAGTCTCCACGATCGCCGTAAAGTGTGGCTTAATTACCTAGTTATATATATAAAGAAAAACCTTCGTGAGCTCTACAATTATTTTGTTTTAAACTTATTTTAATCCTAATTAGTATATAAATCAATTACCTTTTCCAACTAAAACACGTTAATTTTTTTCCTAACTAAAACATTTCTTTTTCTAAAAATATCAAGGGGAAATTCTGTTTAATAAAATAAAATATTATAAATTAGTAATAACTCCTATGTTAATTGTTAGGTCGAAAACACGCAAGCGCACGTGATCAACTTGAAGTATACGAATAAGTAGGATTCGTTCCCACAAAGACCGGTTTCTAGTATTAATGCACTTATGCAACAGTGTATGATCTTAATCCACTGCTAAGACAAGTATCAATTGGTGGGTTGTCACTAAATTTTACTACGAGCAATATAATTAAAACTAA
>PHNY01074065.1:5437-17912 GCA_003724115.2 Anethum foeniculum
TCATAATAAACACTTTGTATTTAAAAAAAAATTATAAATATGATTTTTTTAAGAAAAAATAAGTGACTTATTACTTATAAGTCAGTTCGCCAAACGGGTACTTAGAAATTTTGCATAAGTGGTATTTCACGAGTGATTTCTAGAACATTAATAATACTCATTAATTAGTACTTTCTGTCTCACTCATTTTTTTGCAGTTTTTTTCTTCACTCATTTTTTTACGGTTTACTTCTAATGCTCGGCACGCATTTTAATGCTATTATAAAATATAATTTCATAATTTACTTTTAAAATTTTCTTTTTCTGAATTAAAATTTATTTTAAACACCATATTTTTATTTAGAAAGAAAAAAATTTAAAATAATTTAGAAAACTATACTTTACCGGAGCATTAAAATGCATGCCAAGCCCCCCTTTCCTCGATGTAAAGAATTGGGTGGGAAAGAGGGAATAATCCTTAACAATTATGCAGAGCAACTTTAATAAGTCTTAGCATATTGGTTAAAATATATATTAAAAATCCTGATGTTTAGTAATTTTAAATATTATTTTGTGCATGAACTTAGAAAACAAAGTTGGAGTAAAATATTTTATTATCGCGATGATACAAATTGTTCAAGCTGGTATATTCTTATATCGCTAGTAATCTTTTATACTCCCCCATCCCATTTATATAGGGCACATTTCCTTTTTCGTCTGTTCTAAAAATTTTAGCCACATTTCCTTATTAAAGCAAAAAAATTGTTAAATATGTTAAGTTTAATATGTTAATAGTTGTGATTAAATTTGGTAAGTTTTAATTGTTTGCTAAATACGTGTATTTTGATTGATTGCCTATATTAGTGGACGGAGGGAGTAATTAGGATACTTTGACAGTTAAAATAATAAAATTTTAGTAAATATATTTGATTCTAAATAAAAATATATTTAAAATATGAAATATAGTTTTTTAAAATAATTTTAGTGTTTGTAAAATGGGCCCGGTCGACCCAAACCGGTTGGTGGATTCTCACATTAATTTCATTTTGTAAGAAAAGACATCATAGTTGACCATAACAGTAACAAGAGAGACAACCTCCCCTTCCTGTCCAAAAATTGTAGTTTATCTATGTTTCTGTAATGAATTATTGAAATGATTATTTGTACTCTTCAGTTTGCAGTTGCATTCTGTAACTGAGGAATCTTGATAACCAGACACAAATTTATCATCTATTGCAGCCAGGGGAGCTCTTGCAGTATAAGGTACTCCCTGTCCTTGTTCCATGTATATAATGCGACATGATTAGTGTGTAAAATTTTTATGTATATATCTGCAGCCCACCAACAAATTTTAGTTTTCTTAAAATTGCTGATACTCCTGGGCATTCTGGATCATCATTTCAAAATTTCTTAAATTTTCGTCTCGTAAGAAAATAGATATGGCAGTAAACTAGGAAGCATGGATACTTCAGTTTCCCAGGGTATTCCCGTTAACAATTCTTGGATATTCGGCGATCTGAACTATAATACTGAATTTTTCTTACAAATCATATTTAAGTAAACTAATTAATTAACTTAATTTGATCATTTTTTTAAAGTCGAAAATTGAAATTATTCAAAATTTAAAAAATCGTAAAATAAGTGGTTACAGCTGGTTTTGGGCTTCAATGTGGTTTCTAGAACTTGCTATCTGGCTTAAGGAATCGTGATGAAAAAACTTGCTATTTGCTTAAAGAATCACGATGAAATTTGACTTTGATTCTTCCATTCCTTAGCCAAATAGCAAGTTTTGGTAACCATCTTGAAGCCCAAACCAAGTTGTATCGAGCTATGTTATCATTTTTCAATTTTGGATAATTTTAGTTTTTGACTTTAACGGAATGATCAGATTAAATTAATTAATGATAAGTTTGAATCAAATTTACAATAAGTGACCTACTTGAGTTTTTGGGCACAGTTAGTCATCAACTTGGCTACTTGATATTTAACCCAATAATGTAGTGTTATGTACTTTTTACCAAATAAAAGCTGTAACTTAAAATTCATTGATTTAATTCATAGTAATTTCTTGCTTTCATTGACTGATCATTATTTGTAGCATCAAATATATAGTTTTAAGAGTAAGTAGTTTAGTTATGGCCCAAATTTACACCGGTTTTTAAGAAAGTGGTCAATATTCGGATTTCTAAAAAAATTGCCAGCTTTTGTTCCACCTTTTAAAGAGTGGTTACTGCTAACTACCCCCTCCGTCCCTTTTTAGTTGTCACATTTGCCAAAAAAATTTGTCCCTAAATAGTTGTCTCGCTCTTTTTCCAATACACTTTTGTACAAGTTTTTCCCCTATATTTTTAGTTCCAAAGTTTGACTTTACAACTAATATACACACTAACTCATCATTTAATGCAATAATTAGGGGTATACATGGAAACAAGATATAAAATTTAAATTTTCTTAATATGTGTGTTTTTTTCCAAATGTGACAACTAAAAAGGGACGGAGGGAGTATTGTTAACTGTTCACCTACAGCATATTTGAGATCGTACTTTACACTGATTTCAAAAAAGTGGCAGGCTTTCAGAAAATGACCTATTTACTTTTATAAAATTAGTACTTAACGGAGAAAAGTCGAGTGAGTTAACAGGAGGCAGTCTTTTAAAAAGCAAGAATAAAAGCTGACAATTTTTTTTGAAAATATGAAAATTTAATCACTTTTTTAAAAATTAGTGTAAAGTACAACCACAACTATAATATTTACTCTATTTATAATATAATTGTATGGGCCGTATTTCTCGCACCTTAATTTGAGTAGCATAACATCTGCGTCATGTATCTTCACACCCATATCCTGGAACGTGTACTGTTCCTTCTTAGGCAGTAAATAACATAAACACAGTAAATAACATAGAAAAACACAGGGTAGTATTTTGGAAGAATAACCAAACATTGTACACTTATTGTAATGACCTTTGTGCTTCTGAAACTTATGATATTTTACAAGACAAATTTACTTGTATTCTTGTGCTTATAACATTTGTAGCAAAACCCGTTTGGCAAATCTTAAATCTGAAAATAAGTTACTTATTTTCAGAAAAATTACATATACACGTACTTTTTATTTCATATTTTGAAAATAAGATTTGATTCTAAATTTTTGTA
Source organism: Anethum foeniculum (assembly GCA_003724115.2). Lineage (NCBI taxonomy): Eukaryota > Viridiplantae > Streptophyta > Magnoliopsida > Apiales > Apiaceae > Anethum > Anethum foeniculum. The sequence continues at coordinate 8,573 of PHNY01074065.1, forward strand.
ATAAATACTTTATATTCAACAAAAATTATAAATATGAATTTTTTTTAGAAAAATAAGTGACTTATTACTCATAAGTTAGTTTGCCAAACGGGATATCAATCGGCATAAAGTGATTTTCCAAAGAGACCAACTTTCTACCACTCATCAACCGGCATGAAGTGATTTTCCGAAGAGACAAACTTTCTACAATTTCTTTTATGTATGCTTGTATATGTAAAATGAGTTGGAAATGTTCTAACCCCCACACTTGCAGTTTTACATTGTTAAATTGAACTCCAATCTCCACATAACATTTCTTAATTTTATTGCTTTGATGAAGTAAACCTACAATGGTTTCTACTTTTAAATTTAATTAGTTCCAGTAAAAAAAAACCTCAATAATATTAACTCGGCCTTACCATGCCGTATTAATTACTCCCTCTCGTTAGAACAATGTTATTTGTAAAAGGCTTTGTATGACCAATGATCAAAGGTAGGTAGGACATGAAGCTGTTCCTTGTATCTAAAATCATTAAAATTATTACTTTCTTAACAATCTTATGTTGTTAGACCTTTGTAATGCTCTGCATTACAGTTGGTTTCAGTATTAAACAAATCAAACAATTTCTTAATTTTCGAGTGGAATGTAACTCCAACAATGCTATTTTAGGCCTTAGCCACGTCATCTAGCTCCCTCCTGTTGCACATTATAATTTATATCAACATATGCTTTTGTTGTGATGCTTCAGTATGTGTAGAAAGGAAACTAACGCTTTTTTTTTCTTTTTTTCCTTCTCTTTTTTAGACTTCTCGATGGCTCTTCCTGTCATTGGGAGTGTATTTAGTGGTTTGCAAGCAATGGGTAATTTAGTTCAAGCAGGTGCTGAACTTTATGGACTGATACCTCCAAAGTTAGCGAATGTACCGAGTAAACCTGATCGTGTCGTAAAGGTCTCTGCACCTAAAATTAATGGTTTGAAAACATTGGAAGAGCCACTGAAGACAACTCTTTCTTATCTTACTCAGAGATGGGAAGTCAAAGGAATTCGAATTCATGGAGCACTGGGTACTGGGAAGACAACTATAATGCAGAACTTGAACAACCACGAACTAGTTGCTAAAATTTATGATATAGTTATTTGGCTGAATGTTTCATCAGATGGACCTGATACAATTAATGAGAGGAGAAACTTCAGCGTTGAAAAATTACAGAAGGATGTTATGTCAAGACTAAATCTTGATTACAAAATCCCAGTTGACCATTACAGGGACGAAATCAAGAAAACATTGAAGGACACAAAGTACTTGCTACTTCTTGATAATGTCAAAGCTGCTTTAAGTTTAGATGAAATTGGATTTCCTGAGAATTGGGAAGAACGAGGTAGCAAAGTTGTATTTACCACACGATACAGTGTTGTTTGGCACTCAATGGTAGATCGATCTATTAAAGTTGAGTTACTACAATTGGAGGAGGCCATGGCAATGTTTTCTAATATTTTGAAAAGCAGTGGCAATTCCATGAAGAAGAAATACATTCTTCAAGCAGTAAACCGCTGTGGTTTTCTTGTTACTGCAATTAAGATTGTAGCAGATAGTTTTAAGTTCGAAATGGATAATCAAACCTTGACAGATAAACTCAAAGCGCTAAAAACCTGGCCGAAAGATGGTGATAAAATGATCACAGACATGTGTAGAACTATAGGTTCTTGCTGCAAGGACTTGACGAATGAACAGAGGGGCTGTTTTTATTACGGTGCACTATATCCAGAAGAAGGTAACATATATAAAGATCATTTGGTGGACTGTTGGATGGCTGAAAATAATTTTGTTGAAAGCAAGGCTCATTGGCGCAATTTGTTGAAGCATCTGAATGACAGGAATTTGTTTGAGGAAGATGAGTGCAAAAATTATGTTAGGATGCACAAATTGTTCCGACTTTTGGCATTGTATAACTTACAAACCGATGCGAGGCATATATGTTTGGTACCATCTAAAGAAGTATCGAACCAACAAGAGAAGGATAGTTGGGAAGGAAAACACTGGATTTCATTGGCTGACAATAATAATTTAAAGCCTTTTTTAGACAATCCAGGCTGTTCAAAGCTTTCCACTCTTTTCTTGCAGGGGAATTCAAAATTTACAAACTTTCCTGATCCATTCTTCAACGAAATTGGAAGTCTTCGTGTTCTGGATCTGATGGGCACTAGTATCGAGTCGCTCCCGGATTCTTTGGGAAAGTCACAAGAGCTGGCAGTTCTCTATCTGAATGAATGCGCTAAACTGTTGAATCTTCCTTCTGTATTAGAAAATCTTGCACTTCTTCGAGTCCTGGATATTAGTGGCAGTGGACTTAAGGAGGTACCAAAACAAATTCAGAAATTAAATAATTTAAAGCGTTTTCTTGTATCCAGCAGTGCTATCAGGGGAACAGAAAATATCTCAGAAGTGATTTCTGAGCTGGCTGAATTGCAAGAGATCTTGATTGATACAAAATCCAGTAAGGAAACTTTTGACTGGAAAATTATCAATGGTGTTACGAAAAGTGTTAAAACCTTGAGTCGTCTTCGGCTGCGGTTTCTAAATGACGAGGTTGTGGATATCTGGGAAGTGGAAGATGGTGTCCGAAAGTTCTTTGGTCACCAGATTTTGAATGATGCTAAATTGGATATGTTATTTGAAAGGTATGTTGAGTATTACAGTGGCGGAGAACCAAGTTCAACAGTTGTTAGATTACTCTCGATGTCAAATGCACTAGTAATAGCTAAACGTGACGACCTCAAATATCTACAGACGTTTGTCTCTTCAAAGTTATCTGCAATTCTAGTAGAAAATTGTAAGAAAATAAAATATATTTTTGGTCCTGTGGCGATACTGTTAAGTCTGAAGAAACTCTATCTGAATGATATGGAAGAACTTGAAAGTGTGACATCTGGAAAGTTCTCTCTTGCGAATTTTGGGAAACTGGAAACTCTAAAGTTGAGCAGATGTTTACAGTTAACCAATATTATCACTGCAGATGCGGTAGTAGACAAAGAAGAAATGTTAATCGGGACTGGACAGGAATATCTCGTGTTTCCAAAGCTAAAGAAACTAGTACTTGTTGATATGCCAAAACTTGAAAGCATCTGGATGGATCAGTTAATAGAGTTCCCAGCTTTGACTGAAGTTAAGATAAGTAATTGTCTTGCAATGAAGCATTTTCCTATTAGCCATAAAAATTCCAACGAGCTGAAAATCATTAAAATAGAAAAAACCTGGTGGGAAGCTTTACAGTGGGAGGACGATGCGGCTAAAAGTCATTTCGACGGTATCTATTACTCGGTAATGTTTTTCTCAATTCAATTTCTTGCACTAGATTCAGTAATGTTTTTCTCAATACAATTTCTTGCACCATAACCTGTCGATCTATTTCTTTAATCATATTGTCATTGTCGAAGTTTATATATTTACCTATTTACCTTGTGACATCTTACTTAAGTTCCTATTGACTTTTCCTATTGACGATTCATTTATTGTTATCTCTTCTCAGTATCTACATATCTGCCTTGAAGATGTCATCGTTTTATAAATGCACTTTCTTTAACTGCAGATATCAAGTTTGTCTCTCCTATTCGGCGAATTGTATGCATAAACATATTTTTATCATCCATTGTCTGATATACGGAAATGAGTATCTTGGATCTTAGAAAAACAATGGGCAAACTTTTTTATAGGCTTATACGATGTTCGACAAAACTAATATCCTTGTTTTCATGTTACTAGAGGTCTAACAGGTAGATAATTCCCCGGCCAGACCTGTACCGATGGCAATTATGCTCAGCCAAAACGACTGGTGCTAGAAGACGATGTTTTCGTGCTCTGTCATGTTTCTTATTGTGTAAACTGTTCTATTATGTTGATCATATTGGCATGTTTGTTTTAGTAATCGTGTGTCAGCCATTAATACTGTTTCATTTTGTTGGAACTTCTTAAAGGATTGAAGAAGTTTTAATACCTTGTCACATTTTATATGAACTTTGTGATTTCTGTATAAATTTATAATTGTTGGATGAAATGTTTAGTAAGAGTAACAATAATTGTTGGATGAACTTTATATTCATAATTTATTTTCACACTGTTCTTTTTATTTCCAACTGTTCAACTCAAAAATTATGACATTTTACAAAGACAGCTAGTAACAAATACTATAACAAACCCCATACAGTGATTTTCCGAAGAGGCCAACTTTGTACAATTTCTTTATGTATGCTTGTATATGTAATATGAGCTGGAAATGTTTTAACCCCCACACTTGCACCGTTCTTAAATTGAACTCCGGTCTCCACATGACATTTCTTAATTTTATTGCTTTCATTAAGCAAACCTATAACAGTTTCTACTTTTAGATTGAATTAGTTCCAGTAAACAAAACTTCAGTAATATCGACTTGGCCTTAACCATGCCGTATTACTCAACACAGAAAGCTCCTGGAGAAATGGACTCGACACCTTAAATAGCTGGCCTGAGTATGGAGATGATAAAATCAAAGAAATATGTAGAACTTTAAGCTTTTATTGTGACCTCTTGAAGGGTGCCAAAAAGGATTGCTTTTATGCTTTTATTACGGTGCTCTATATCCAGAAGAAAGCAACATATATAAAGATCGTTTGTTGGACTGTTGGATGGCCGAAAATTTCCTGGGAAATAAGGGTGAAAGTGGGCCGTGGAAAAGGGAGATATATGCCGGAGCTTCTGAACAATCTGAATTTGTTTGAAGAAAATGAGCACAAAAAATGTGTTAGGATGCACAAATTGATCCGACTTATGACATTGCATAACTTGCAAAATGATGGGAAATATAATTGTTTGGTGCTATCTAATGAAGAATCTTTAGATCAACAAAATATGGATAGTTGGGAAAAAAGCATTAGATCTCCTTGGCTGACAATAAGAGTTTAACTAGCTTTCGAACAGTCCAAATTGTGCAGTATTTCCCACTCTTTTCTTACAAAGAAATTCAAATTTGAAGAAGTTTCCTCCTTCATTCTTCAAACAAATGAGAAGTCTTTGTGTTTTGGACTTGATGGGCACTGATATTGAGTCTCTTCCAGATTCTTTGATGAATGTGAAAAATCTGGAAGTTCTCTATCTAAATGGATGCATTAATTTGTTGAAACTTCCTCCTGACGTAGGAAAACTTGAACTTCTTGAAGTCCTGGATATTAGTGGCAGTAGAGTTGATATTACCACCCCAAATCTGAAGCTTGAATCATCTTAAGCGTTTCCTCGTATCCCGAAGCTTGAATCATCTTAAGCGTTTCCTCGTATCCCGCGACGCTTTTAATGAAACAAATATCTTCAATGTGATTTCTGGTCTCACTGAGGGGTCCTGTTCCCTGACAATTGATTTGTTATTGTCAGGGAACATTTAACCAACAATCACCTTCGTTGCCGTTGAATCTTTGATCCAACGGCTAGGATTTTAAAAAAAATTTCAGTCAATCCGCTATAAATTTTAGTGGAGCGCTAACAATCCGCTATAATTTTTAACGAAGCGACCTGTCACTCCGCTAAAATTATAGCGGAGCGGCCCGTCACTCCGCTAAAAATTATAGCGGAGCGGCACTATGTTTACAAATGTAGCACTGCAGTATAACTTGTGCATGTAGATGAACCTAGTGAACATGATTATATATTTAAACAAATGCAGTGCAACTTATTTCTCTATTTCAAAATATATTAAATTGTTTTGGAAGTGAAGTTCAATTGTTTTATAAAGCAGATGAACTCCACAAAACCTTGCTCATAGGCCAAGGACAATGTTGTCAGTGAATTTATAAATGCTAGCTGTTAGTCAATCAAATATTTTACTTTTGTTAATAGGAAAATATTTAGAATAAAAGCAAGGTAGTACGCATGCACAAGTCAATATATAAGCTGCATTGCTACATTTGTAAACCTAGTGCCGCTCCGCTATAATTTATAGCGGAGTGACGGGCCGCCCCGTTATAATTTTTAGCGAAGTGACAGGCTGCTCCGCTAAAAATTATAGCTGATTGGTAGCGCTCCGCTAAAATTTATAGCGGATTGACTATTTTTTTTTTTTTTTTAAATCCAGCGGCTAGGAAAATGATTGAAAGCAAAAACACATTTCAATTCAGAGGGAACAGGACCCCTCACTGAATTACAAAAGATGTCGATTGATACAAAATCATTAAAGGGTATTTATACTTGGGGGATTATTGACGCTGTTATTGAAAGTGTTAAAAGTTTTGAGAAATATGACAAGTCTTCTGTTTAGGTTTTTAAATGATGAGGTTGTTGATGTCATAAAAGTGGTAGACGGTGTCACAAGAATTTATGCTCATAAAGAAGATAACATTATATATTTTGTTGAAAAAGAGGACGGTTTTGACTCTGGGTCATTTCAAGTTTTCATTGGTTACCCGATTTCACGGGATGTTAAAATCCCGAAATGTGAAAGATTTCAAAGGTACGTGAAATATTGCAATGGTAAAGATTAAAGTCCGGCATTTCTTAAGTTACTTTCGAAAGCAGATTCCCTGGTAATATATAACCATTATGACCTCGAACATCTATCTTAATTTAAGTTTTCAAACTTGTTTACAATCAAAGGTTGTCTACTAGAGCACTGCAACAAAATCAAATATGTTGTTGGCCACTATACAATTCTGTCGAAGCTAGAGTGACTTTATTTGAATGACTTGCCAGAACTTGAAAGCCTTTGGGGTGGCTCCATCGATATTGATCAATTACCAAAACTGAAAACTCTAAAGTTGAGCAGATGTCCAAAGTTAATCAAAATTATTACTCAAGATGCAGTAAAAGACATAATTCATATTTCTCATGGTGGTGGGCAGAAACCACTAGTGTTTCCAAACTTAAAGGAAGTGGTTTTTGTAGATATGCAAAATTTGACAAGTATGTGGGAAAATGATTTATTAGAGTGGCCGTCTTTGAAGAAAGTGGAGATAAGAAAATGTCCAGCATTGCATCATTTGCCTTTCAGCGAAGATAACGCCAGAAAATTGACATCCATTATAGCTGAAGAATCTTGGCGGGAAGCTTTGCAATGGACAGACCTTGAGGCTAAACAACATTTCCAGAAATACTATACATTTGGTAATACTTTTCTCAATTTATTTTCCTTGCACCAGAGTCTTCGGTTAAATTTTTTTATTATATTGTTAATAGGTCAAAATTGTCTTGTGATCGTGTTTGGTGAGTATCTTGTGATCAGTTTCTATGCATTTGCTCGGTACACTTGAAGAATCATGTTCGTTTTCATTTTCTTCCCTTACCCACAAATTTAATTCCCTCACCGAAATGGGCAAAACACTGAGTCACCTACTAATATGAGTCTTTAGCTTCAACATATTCATCATAATGTATCTTAAACTTGTACAACACTGGACACATCTAACACCCTTTTTTCATGTTACCAGCTGCCTAACAGGTAGACGAATTGTTCTCAATACCTGGACTGATGGCAGTGATGCGCAATTTGTACTCACTAGTACAGGAGAACTGTGATCTGGCATTACATTCTTTTAATAATCTTTTTCTGCAGTAAACATAATGTGTTCATTGAGATATTTTCTTTTGTCCTGTGATCTTGATCATTTTGTTATGTATTTCATTTATCTTCATAAAAAAACAGCCATCCATTTTGTTGAAAATGTCCTTTGGTATGTACTTTGAAAAAGTTTTATATGAACTTTCTGATTTATGTAATAATCCTTCGAAGAATAAGTTTCCTGTCTCGCTGTAAGCATTTCCCGAGATGAATCATAGCAGAAGCTTTGCAAGTAAGACTTGGTTCTGTCTTTTACCCGTACTATAAATATACAACATCCTTTGATATTTAATATGTTCTTTGATATCTTCTAAAATTTTAATTAATTTTCTCATTTCAGACAACCATCATATTATAGCATTTGATTTTAGTATTTCGAATTTAAGTTTGGATTTATTTACAGTAGCAGTAGCTGAAGTTTACAGATCACTTTGACTGATCTATCATATTTTCTCTTTACCTGTAGAAAATTTAAACAAGTTCACAGATGCTATGGTTACTTATCATCCTGTAGAAATTTAAACTTCTCAATCTCTGTCTGCCCTTTTTGAAATTTGCAAACGTACTTTTTAATAATAAGAAATAACCGTGGCAAAAAAAAAAGAAAAAAAAAGGAATAACAATTCAAGATGGATGAGTCTAAACACCTTGGAAGTGTTTCCTTTCTTCATTCTCTACCAGAATGTGCGGTAGCTGTTGGAATTAGAAACCTACAAAACAATGATGGCTGGTGGTGGCAGCTCATTCGCACCTTCCACATGGAAATAAGCGATCAATAATAGAAATAGTGCAAAAATTGGCCAAATTTATAGGGCTTAATGGGTTTTGCCTGAGCAGGTGCAAGGTCTTGATCTTCCTACGTATACGTCTTTGCAAGGGTTTTAGTCTAATGGTGATTCGCTTTTAAGGTCTTAATGTGTTAAATGCCCGTCTTAATGTGTTAAATGCCTGTTATACTCCCATGGTGTACCGTTATTCCTATTGATGACATGCATCTACAACACGTGAATTCATCTAATTCATCCATAAATATTTGTGGTTTTTATTGACGACATGTACCTAAAACACATGAACTTGTATCTAATTCATCCATACTTGTGTTGTAGCCGAACGGCCATGGATAGTGTATCCCTGTAACTTGGCTTGGCCCTTGATTATTGCGGGGAGAGACCAGGTCTACTTCTGGGTCCAATACTGATTAGGCTTTCAAAATATCTATACATGGTCGTAATTTACTTCTTAAAAATATTAAAAGATGAAAAATTAAGAGATACAAGTAAAGAATTGGGGGATGAAGGACGTATAACAATGATAAACATACAAGAACATTAGATTGAAATGTTATCTTCCAATTCTCAGAACAAGTGTAACAAATGAAATTGGCTCACTCTTGACAGCGGCAATTGCAAGTCCTTTTATTTAGGATGATGAAACGCAGTAATATTGCAGTGGTGAATTCCACCTGTATTCTTTTGACACCAATGATAACGTTAATACAGAGTAAAATTCGAAACCTGAAATTGTAGAAAGGAAGAAAAATGAGCCGCACAGGAAACGGTTGGCCACTGCTCCAATTTTACTCTTTATTTAGGATGCACGTACGCAGTTATATGCTCAAACAATTAAGAAGGAATATAACTGAAATCATTGTTTGGTTGCAGGAATAACATTTCAAGATCTGGGAAGGTAAGATTATCTGGAATCTGTGAGAGTCTGAAATTTCTTATGTGGATCACCTTGAGGTTCATAACTTCTACAAATTTCGACTTCAGCAATTTATATCCC
>PHNY01074108.1:356-16277 GCA_003724115.2 Anethum foeniculum
TTTTAAACATGGTTTCGCTTATTAATAAAGAGTATAGATTAGTATAAATTTACTTAACAACCAAAAATCCTCAATTGTAAGTCTAAAATTAGTTTATCAAACGAACCCTCAATTATGTTTTTTATTTCTTCTAAGAACACGGATTCCCCCATCTGGACCAACAGTGATAACAGCTCCCTTTTCGAACAAGAAATAATTGTGTAATTGATATATACTAATGTGCAAAGGACAGGCAATGTTTTACATGTTAAAGAATATACAAAAAGCGATGTATGCTTAAACCAAGGGGTTTCGGGCAAAGAAACAAAGAATGGACAACCGGTACACTCAAAATATATTACAACTGATTTAACATTTCAGAAGCAACTTTTTCTTAGTCAGTGATTTCACTTATAAAAGTGATTTTCAGACAAAGAACCACAGTTTCTTTGATATATTGCATTATTTACATACCGGGTTATGGTCAGGGAAGCATTAAGATTCACCAAGCTTTAAGACTTGTTATAATCTTCATTATCGCTTCCAGAACCACCGATGTTATCCTCGTGTTCCATAATTGCTAGAATGATCGCCAACATATTATTTATAACATAAGGTTTGGTAACAAGTCCACTTAATCAAAATTTTACATTCTATTCGTATTAAATAGAAGTAGGTGCCTTGTGTTCCACTACCCAGCTGATCAGCTAGTGCCTGTGGATCGGAGAGTTCAATCCCCTGAACGGCAGTGAAGGCCATACTTGAAGTCAGTCCGGAGGTAGCACCACTACCAACGCTCTTCTCCTTCAATTTTTTGGTAACTTTAGGAGCAAGCTTGTTCTGACCAACTGATACACGCAACTTTCCACTTCCAGCCTGGCCAGGCATTCCATATCCTTCCCCAAGACCATTCCCAAAGCTCTCTCTTCTGGAATTCCAAACTGCATCCTATTGGCTAGCTTACGCATGTCAGTTAATAGCATATATTTCTTTCATTTTACTTAATCTACGACCACCTCTCTTCTTTTTGGGCTCAGAATCAGGAAGGAACAGGGAGAGGTTTCACTTGCTTTGCCCTTGGGTAGACTCCCCTCCTTAAGCAGCTTTTCTTCCAATCTTTGTTCTTTCTTAGTTCTTCCGGCCGGCTTTTCTGGGTAGTAGTAGTAGTAATAGTAAGGGCTTCCCGCATACTCCGGGCTAAGCTTTCGCGCCTATCCCCCCTCTTTCTCTTAGCGCTTATAGTCAATTGCTCAGCAGGAGTCTTCTTATTAGTCGCCGGACGCCAATGTTAACGACCTTAATAAAGGATCGTAACTTCATTGTTCCGTACCATCGTAATTCTTCTAATTGGGGTGACAACATGAACGAGCACTTCTTCTTCGACCTAGTCCGCCGCGACCCATAAGGGAACTTGGCTTTCGTTCGCAACAAGGTAGCTGTAGGGATAAGTGATAACCTATGGGCTGGATTGAATCCTTCTTTTTTTTCCGGTATGCCGCTCCGCAAGCAAGGAGCGATAGAACCGGTATAGAAGTGGGTAAAAAGAGTAATGAGATGAAAGATAAGGATGCTGTAAGATGTTTAATGTATGACAAGTTCATGAATATATTCCTAAATAAAGTTGGTAAGAACCTTATGAAATAGGAAAAATGACTTAAAACTCTTTCGCTGAGGTTGGCTCTGGCCTTAGCTTAGCTGCAAATCTTTTTCTCATGCTCGCTACTTCGATTTGTGCGAGCCGGGCAAAGGAAATTTACACTCTTTATGATATGAAGCGGCTGTTCACGAAGTCACTCACGGCAGAACCACTTATTGGACAAGATGAATTAATTACCAAAAAACTTTCAATCTCATAAGAGAATAAAGAAAGTAGCCTAGCAGCCCGATACGCCGAAACCTCTTATTCTGGCTAACTTACCGCCGGAGTCATAAATTGCATAAAAGAAGAGACGCCATATTTTTTATTAAAAAAGAGCTCTTCCGAATGATAAAGAAAAATGGTGCTTAGGTTCGTTGGAAAACCCAACGTTTGTACATCCTTCTTCCATGCTTTCCGTTGGTCAAAAACCAATAAAAGTTCTCTAAACTTCTTCACTACTCGTACAGGAAGGACTCTCTTTCTGTCTGGAGGGAATACTTTGTTCGAAAGAAAGATGCCTCAACTGGATAAATTTACTTATTTCACACAATTTTTCTGGTCATGCCTTTTCCTCTTTACTTTATATATTGCCATATGCAATGATGGAGATGGACTACTTGGGATCAGCAGAATTCTAAAACTGCGAGGAGACGGTTCTTTCCACTTATCAATCTTCTTAAGTACCTCCTCGCGAAAAGCACTACCAACTGCCCCAGTTGCATCTCCTCCGGTAGAATCCACACGTGTAGCAAGTGTGGATTTCAAAGCTAACCGACGACAAGCACACATTCTTAAAGCAGGGGGAGTGCTCTGGAAAATTTCTGTTTGTTCAATGTACCCTACAGGAAACTAACAAGTCACGATTGAAAATCCTGCTAAATTCTCTCTCTTGCCACCCAGAAGCTGAACATTGCATGTTGGCATCTCAGTCGGTGCTGATAAACCACCATTGGTTCCCGTCAATTTTGCAGCAACAACATTACCAAGTATAGCAGAAAGGTTTGGAGCGATATATGTCATTCTACTTTGTACAAAATCAAGAACCTTTTCCTTTGCCGAATCTAATGTAAGAGCCCTGTCACATGCCTCAACAGTCTTGTAGAGATCTACAGCTAGAAGTGGCTTGCCACTTGTGGTTGACGCCGTAACTGAAACAACCATAATAATAGCTGAGAGCAGTAGTCCTTGTAGATCAAACAAGTGTTAGATCAACTTCATTGTCAATTTCATTCTCAATATCAACGAACAAGGCATTACAGTCTACGATCAGTTGGTATTCTGGATCATCTTCTAAGACACCAGCATGCATGGAGACGTCAGATCCATTCTTGAGTGCACTTTTAACTTGCTGCGTGATATCAATATAACGCCGGGTTTTTGGTAGCCTCGATACATTATCCAGATCATCCTCATAGTTAAGTGCTTCAATGTCATCCAAATCTTCTTTCATGTTATTGATATAAAACGTGATGTTTCTAAAATAAATATTTCGTAACCCTTCGAATTCCCGGAAGAAAAACAAAACTCTCCTGAATTGAATTCCTCAAACTTATAGCAGAATAATAGCCAAAATACTCGATTTATTATCAAAATTGTCTACCCTTTATTTGAATCAAACTAGGAAAACCATTGAATTCAAGTGTAGTGGACCAAATTAATTGTAGTAGCAGGATGACATTTGGTAAATCTTTTTACATGTCAAGGTTTTAAACTAGCTTTCGGGGCAAATCACATTGCACGAGACATTGCATATGATGATAGGAGATTCTGAGTCTTCTGTTCGAGCTACCAGGTCCTTTCTGGATTCCAGGAAATGACATTGATTATAATTACTTGCATACACGTCAGGAACCATATCGGAGTTATTTGAAATGGACAAACTTCACTCGAGTCTTGACTATTGAGATAGGTTCAATTGATACTGGATAGTAAAAAGTAAATTTAACATTTTCTTTTTGTTACAACTACAAGTTTTCTGTTTTTAAGCTGCTCATAGATGATTTACGTTGCTATATCTTTAAAAATGATTATAATTTTGAAAAACAATTTTAAAAAATATAGATCTTTTGTATAATATTTTTCTTGAAATGTTATATTATAAAATGTGTTTAACTGATATTAGCATTTTTATCTTTGCTTCCCAACATATTTTACTGTCGTCAACTTTCTACTGAGGATCTTTCATATGATTAGTTAAAGTCAAGTAATTTATATTTTGGTTGCTTTTAGGAGAAACGAGCTAGTCTTCATAAGCTGCTAGCTGCTTCCATCAAGGAACTTAAATAACACCACACGAATTGAGCAACTAAACTACAGTGAATTAATCAACAAAACAATTTCGGCCAAAGTGATAACAACTCGACCATGAAACATTAAATTTGTGAAGCTAACACAATGCAACTCTTGATCTATAAGTTCTTCGTTTAGCAGTAAACCCAGCTCTTGGCTGATTTCATGTTATACTAGTAATCTAACAAGGAGTATGTCCAGTGCAGATGGCTTATTTCCAGATGTGATTGCACAACCTCTACTCTGAAAAGTGATTTTTCAGAGGAAGATGTTGAAACCTTCTAAGATCTGGCTTCAGCAACATCTGCAAGCTGCGCACTTGAGTTTTCCATGATTTTGGACCTTCATAAAAAAATTCCGAATGGATGATACTTCATATATCCTGTCACAAGATATAACATATTCAATGTGTTTATGGTCTATATACATCATTACCGCTTATTTGTAGTCACATAATGAATCACCAAGAAAGTTATCAGATTGTTTTATCTCCAAAGCGGCATGTCAAGGTGTCTTGTGTTATCATGTACTCCCTCCGTTTCAAAATACATGTCCACTTTTAAAAAATCACACATATTAAGAAAATTGAATGTTGTTAAATTAATTGCATTAGTTGACTAAAATATGTGGAGCAGGGTTGATCTTGGAAATATAAATAGGAGATATGTGAAGTAGAGTTGATTTTGGAAATATAAATTTGTATTGAAAGTTGAAGTGGACAACTAAATTGAAACAAATTTTTCTTTTAAAAGTGGACATCTATTTTGAAACGGAGGGAGTACATGTTAAAGAAATCTGATGCGATGATTATTATTTAACAGGCCCAAGGAACTAGGACGTGATTAGATATGAAAGAATACACCTAGCCTTTCTTGGAGGAAATCAGGAAAGTAATCACGATTAAGTTGCATCCACGTGATATCTACACTACACTATATAACTGTACTCATGAACAATGCTTGAAACATACCTTACAAAGATTTAAGATTTAAAGCTTATATTCATCAACATGCATCCACTTAGTAGATGACCATTTGTTCCCCTTAATCACAGGACAACCACCTGAAAATTAAAATTATCATAAACCCCCATTAATGTCTTTTGTTTTTTTTTCTTGTATTGCGGGAGGAAAACAACAAAATAGTGAAACTGCCTCACTGAATTTTTTAGCAAACCTATATTAAGTGGACCAAAATCATGTTTCTTGTAAAGATGTCACACCAAAATTAGGCACGGACATTTGAGGGAATATCATTTTTACACATAAAAAGTCAAAGATTGCTTACCATGCAAACTTGAAGGATCCAATGAGGCATCAGGTCTCATGCTCCAGAAAAGCAAAGCATTGCCCATTTTCGGTTTCACAGAGAGGCCTCTCTTGGCACAATCAGACCATTCATTCCAACCTGGCAAAGAGCTAAAATTCCCCTTGGCAGCAGGAAATACTGTTTCACCCCCTTCCTCAACATCTGACCTACATTGATAGTAAAAGAATAATATTAGACTTGGAAAATGAGCATATGTTCCTATTATATTATTATATGAGCTGGATCATTGTTAGGTCATCTTTAAACGGTGAGTATATGTGTTTGTATAAAGGATATGATTCTAATCCATTCAACCCATATATGATCTATGTTGTTCCGACTCCTTTGTTTCGGTCACCGTACCCGTATCGGACACGACAGTTATTTCGTGTCGGATCCTTTGACTAAAATGTGGACACTTTGACTAACTTAAAGATCACATACAAGTCAAACTTTTGATTCAAAATAAATATATGAAAAGAAAGAAAGAAGCAAGAATGAGATTAAAGTAGAGAAGACACTTAATTCGTAAAGTACTTTGCAAAATCTTCTTTATTCTGATTTTTGTTGTTATTTTTTGGTTAAGATGTGTAACTTACCGTACTTGTTTACTGATATATTATGGTGTTCCCCGTGTCCCCAATTATCAAAATTTTCAAGCCCAACGCTCGGATATGTCGTGTCCGACACTCCATACCCGAGTCAGAGTAACATAGAATATGATCCACAACGTTGTATATCTTTACAAGTGGGCTACTACATATGTGTGTCTGTGATTAATAAACCAACGGTGAAGATTAAAACATGAACTAAACAATAAATATCCATCCTCGATTCTGCTGTATTGACTGATTGGAGAGCTGTCCTTGAGGGCTGCAGAACTACAAACTGGAGGAAAGTGTATTTTCTTGAAAATCCAAGAACCAAAAATGGAGCAATAGCCCCACTTACAAATTCTGGAAGTCCCCCTTAAATGGGGGAACCCCAATCCGATCCGAATGGGGCTCTTCAAAAATGGAGCTGTCCTTGGGGAAGAATGAGCAATAGCCCCACTTACAAAAATGGAGCAATAGCCCCGTCGCCTATTATCACCCATAAAATCCTTCATGATTCCATCTCATCCATGAATCAATCATTATATCCCTATAGATGATGATCCCCTTCCTTCCACATCATTAATCATGTTTAAAACAACAATACTCATCCCTACTCCCCACAGTTCCTTTTTTATAATTGAGCTCCATTTAGAGGCTATAATTCAATAGACTGATCAAATATCAAGCCAAAGCAATAAATTATAAACAAAGAGAGAGAATTGTGAATTTTTCTAATGAGTATTGAGTAATTTAAATCCAGATATAAGTTACTAATCTGTATATATACCCGTCAATAACCTATAAACCCAACCCGATAACCAAACTTGTTAATTTGCTATAAACCCTATCCAATGACAAACCCAGCATTAACCTATATGCAAACCTGATAAACCATGAGTAGATGGATGAGATGGAGGTTTCCTAAAAATTTTGATAGCTCCACATTATATGCACGGAAATATATTGTAATTTGAAAATACAAAAAACATAGCGCAGCCAATATACAGGCACCACTTACAGATACATGAGCACAGTAGCTATCCTCTGGCCACCATTTTTAGTGTTGAACTCATCAAGAAAGTAGTCATAGTGAGCTTCATACTTCTGTCCAACTTCATAGTGGAGAACTTGTAGTCCTTCTCCATGATCTGCAAAATTCAAGGAGGTAACTTAAGCCTTATTAAGGTCACTATCAAGATCACTTCAGCAGTCACTTCGACTACACAAATTATTATTTGGATGGAGATTAGAAGAAAATGTTTATTCTGTGACTGATACATAAAAC
Source organism: Anethum foeniculum (assembly GCA_003724115.2). Classification (NCBI taxonomy): domain Eukaryota; kingdom Viridiplantae; phylum Streptophyta; class Magnoliopsida; order Apiales; family Apiaceae; genus Anethum; species Anethum foeniculum. The sequence goes on from PHNY01074108.1 coordinate 7,452, forward strand.
GGTACAATAACTAGTAAAGAATGCTAAACCGGGTAAAACGAGTTAGTTGGATCTTTCATATTACAACCGAACACTTTACCTTGCAGGAATCCAGTTAAAAATGATATACAAAGCCTCAACTTGTATATAGGAAGTAAAGTCCATGGATGACTCATTTTACATGGACGACTTGTTTCTATGTTATATTTTTTATTTTATGCAATAGTTTAGCACATAATTAAGTGTATATGTTTTATTGGTAAAAGACTCTATTTTTAACATGTAAAATTACTTAAGAAGAAATAAACAACACTTATGTTAAGCTTATACGCTGAGTCCCACATTGTGTGTCCATATCCAAGATGCCTAGATTTTCACAAACTAAAAATCCGACACTTGGATCCGCCCACCTATCACACATCCGTACCCGAGTCCGAGTCCGGGTGACATAGCTCCATAACAGATGGATTCCAAAAAACATGCATCTTGTTTCACTCTAAAAGTATTCCTTCCCAGTATTTTGTATAAAACTTGATGCTTCGAAAGAAGTGTTTCAACATACAAGAAGATCTAAATAATAAGTGTGTGTGCACTGTGCAGTGGTGGAGCGAGAAGGTTCTAAATTGCAATGACCAATCTTGTCCAAAAAAATTTAGCAAATTGATATAAAACTATGTAAACGGTCATTGTTTGAAGATATTAGCATCTTTGTATTTAAGATTTGCAACAATTAGACTCTAATCAAGCACTGGAAGTGCCTAACGGAAGTGCCCAGGCGGTTAAAAGTTGCTCCTAGTGCTAGAATAGGTTTAAAGTTCATTTTTCATCTCATCTTCTCCTATATTTAAAAAAATTATATCAACTCCAGAAAAAAAAAGGTCATTATTTTTAGTAGCATAGTTAAATTATTATCATAATAATTAACTAATTAAATTTTGGTGGGAAACTATCTACTTTTTCAGATATTAAACCAATTTTAAAACATGATTCATAGAAAAATGAGTAATAATTACTTCACTTATTTAGATTTTGCGTAACCACATTGCATATAGGGAGACAAAGATACATATATGTAGGCACTACTTAGAAATAAAGGGGCTCCAACCCAGTGTGTGTAAATATTATATATGCAGCCCACTACTAAGTAGAAGCACTGTGTGAATATTACTTGAAATTCATTTTCCAATTGCTAACATGTTCTTGTATTCTTACCAGCAGGAATGAAAGAAAAATCTGCTATTCTTTTCTCTATGTTGCTAATGATCTCGTCCCTGCCTCTCTTTAAAAACATTCCAGAGCTTGTACGAACCCTGATAAAAATCTTATAACATTTGGTCAACATGAGACATTAAAAGAAGTCATAATAAAACTTGATTGATGCAAATGTGATGCTAACCTGCTATCTTTACTCTTCCCAGTTTTGCTATCAACAACCGTGGACTTTGCCATATGCGGTTTTGCAAGATTAATCAAATAGTCACATTCTTTCTTCGACTGTAAGCAAAAAACACTAAACTCCTTGAGTACAATCTTAATACATTCAACATGAAAACCAATATTGGTCCCTCCCTTATAACCCACTATAAAATCATTCACAGCATTCATTAAACTATTTGTATGTGCATTTTGGCGGAAACTAAAATCTAATTCTACTAAAACTACCTTCCTACCATAAAACATATTGAACAAAAACAAAGACAGCAAATGGTTTTCATTAAATTACATCATCAGCTATATAAAATCCTAGCAATAACAAAAAAAAAAAAAAAAAACAGTACAACTGATAGAGTTGGAGAAGTTATGCTATCAAATAACTACAACCAGCTAAGAACCCCACATATCGAATTTCAATTAAGCATCTCAAAATCATAAATATAACAAAAAAAATACCAAAAAGTTGTGATAGAGAAAAGCTCTAGGCTCCCAAGAAAGAATTTCAGTCCACTGGTTATCACGAGATTCCGAGACATCACTATCAACACTGCAGCGAACAAATCATCATATGAATTCTTTAAAAAATAAAAAATAAATAGAAACACAACATAAAAGTAAAGGAAAAACATACATGTTGTTGTTGTGGTTGATGAATTTGCGATTGAATTTGAAGTGATTAGAAATGGGATTGGAATCAAGATCAGTATCAGAAACAGGAAGAGAGAGAATACCAAGAGCTAAAAGCATTAAAAGAACAACACTTAACATCAATAACATAGACAATACTAATGCAATTGTTGAAGATCTCTTTGCTTGTTGCCTGTAATTCATTATTCTCCCTTTCGCCATTGTATTGTGTTGTATTGTACCCCCCTTCAATTCAATTAAACCCTAATTACACACAAATTGAATAATAAGCGCAGGTCAAAATTGAATAATTTTGTAGGGGGAGATTGTTACGGTCAAGATTTTGATATGAAAGGAAAAGTTAATGTTGATTTTTGAGTGTCAGGGTGACAGGTGGATTCGATGTATGTTCTGTGTGCGTAGAGTGTTAAAATTACATGTACCCGGGGACTAATTAAGCAACCCACTCCTGTTCTTGTATGTAAGCCCACACTAATTGTCCATCCAATTTCTTTTCTACAAAATATATGCGTTTTGATTGCTCATATAATCGAAAACTTGTAACTGGGTCATCCATTTTAAAAGCTTTTAATCAGATTATTATAAATATTTCTAAAAAATTTTATACAAGTCACCGGCCGTTATGTTTGATTAAAAATTGGACCAAAATCTCAAACTTGCAATCGGGTCATCAAACTCAAGAAATTTTCATTCAAGTCACTGATCATTATATTCATTAAAAACTGAAAAGAAACCGGACAAAGAGTTCTTCGACAACAATGTCAACAGCTCTCCTACAATACATTTTTACAACATAAGGCTAATAGGCCTGAATTGACCAGGATCTTCAGGATTTTGAACTTTAGGAATAACAACTACATGATGGGTATTGAGAGAAAGAGAAATTATATACGAAGTGAAGAGGTCCTTTACAGTTGAACTAACTTGAATACCAACGATGTCCCAGTATTTATGAAAAAAGAAACCAGGTAAACCATCTTTGCCAGGTTCTTTCAAACGCCTAAGTTACTTAACATCTTTCAAAATTTCTGCATCATTAACTGCCTTACAAAATATGTCATTAATATCTTCCGAGATTAACCGAGGAATCAAATAGATTAATTGGGAGAAATGCTTATTTTTATGAGATTTGAAAACAGCGAAAAAATAATCCTAAACATGACATTTTAATTTAGCCTCTGATGTGATCCAATTACCTTCACTATTGCAAAACTTAACAGTGCTATTTTTTTATGCTGAGAAACTGTAATATGGAAGAAACGAGAATTAGAATCTCCAAAATTTATCCAATTAATTCTCACCCTTTGGTGCCACTACATCTACCCCCATATCCATAATCGATCAATTTGGTCAAAAAATATTTGTTGATGCTGTCTATTAACATTTGTGGGTGGATGATTTTGAAAAATTTTAAGTTGATTTGATAAATACTTGATGACCATTCTACTATTAAAAAAATCTGTTTGCTCTATTTAATAAGACCAGAACTGTATAACTGTAAGTTAGCCAACAAAAGATCAGTACATACTGCAAATTCTTCATGCTGCCAATTGCACCTTATAATATTTTCATATCGATCTGAACGTGACCATATAGTTTCAAATCTGAATTTCCTTTTACCTGGTGGATACATTAAGTTCTTAAAACTAACAGAGTATGATCACTTCCGATGAGAGGCTCATGTAAAAGTAAACTTTGTGGGTACAATTCCATCCAATTAGTATTGACAACTGCCCAGTTAATTCTTTCTCTTATATGATGTGTTTATCTCATTTATATGATCAAGTATATTTCACACCTTTAAAAGGAATTTCCAGTAGATTTGCATTAGAAATGAAACCTTGAAGCTCTTTAATACTTTTAACAATATGTTGATTTCTACCCATTTTATCTACAACTTCCCCAATCATATTAAAATCACCAATATATAAAGAATGTTGGGTTTGGTATGGGCTTGGGGTGACCCAAGACAAATATGTTTTGGATAATAGGTTGTATGGGGTTGGTGATGCAAGACATAATTGGATTGGGTAATAATTGTATGGGTAATAATTGTATGGGTAGACAAATATTATCATAATTGGGTTGGATAATAATTGTATGTTAGACAATTATTATATATGGTATGTCTTGGTCACAGAGTTGGAAGATTGAACATCATGAAAAGAAGGCTTGTATAACAAGTATGGTAAGACTTGTACAACAAGTATGGTAAGTCTTGGTGGCTAAGTTTGGAGTGGCAATATATATAGATAGTCATATTATTTGATGGGTAGAACGAATACTTAAGATGTAGACTTAGGTATTGTTTGGGAGATGCTTGAGCATTGTCTGGCTCAAGTGTCGGGTTTGGAACACCAATTGAGGTGTTATTGTTTGATTGTATGCTTGAGCATTGTTTGGCTTAAGTATTAGGTTTGGAACACCATTGAGGTGTTATGTATTGATTGTATTATTGATAATTGTTTAGATTAATAATACAAGTTGGGACGTGGATTTTCGTATCATCTATGTATTGTGTGTGTACTCCGCATTGGTTATGTGAATCTCGTATATGTTTGTGTGTGTGTTTCCTCCTAACAAAGAAAGCATGTCAGTACAAACGAGAATGATGAGAAGAGATTATAGTCTGAATTAGATTAGACTCAATGTTAAACCACCAGAAAGATCAACAGGATTAACATAATAGGAATGAGTCATAAACGTGTACTGCGAATTCTCTAAAGTTTATTAACTCTATTATTTGTTTGCATAAGATAAACAACAAAAAGGCGATGCATTATAATACGCTATCACATATTCAAAATTGTCCAGGGTTGTCCAACTCCCTGATAGTTCCAAAATAATATTAACATGCTCTTGTGACCGATTATGGGTAGCCATCACACCTTTAAACGATTAGTATTAAAATCTGAAACATCACTCAACACCTCTACATCCATTAATGATGATTCATCTAGACCAAGCAAAAATAAAGCAATCGAAAGAACTAAATGTACAATTATGGAAATATTTTTCTTGAATTTTGGGCATAAGTAGATGAAAACTTCCTCGGGATCTTGCATTAGTTTTTGGAATCAAATAAGTGCCAGTAGCCTGTAGCGGAAATAAAATACGTTGAGCAATAGAGGAATCATCTGACGTTGAAAGAATTTTTTTTAATCTTTTTGTAAACAACACCGAGACAACCCGATTTCAGTCCCCATGATTATCTGGCAAAATATGCAACTGATACCTCTTGTGGAACAAATGAACTTAGATTAAGAAATTCTACTAGTTCAGTGACATAACAGACTTGCTTGAGTTAAGATTGCATCACAGGGCATTCCTTATTTACGATTACAATAAAATCCCTGAAATATTTGAAACAAAAGCATTATCTATACCAATACATGATTGGATTTTTCACTAGTAACATCTGTATTAGCATGAGAATCAGAATTTGATACGTGAACAACCATTTTATCCACGTCTTTTTGCAATGTAAAAGACCGAGTGCTTTTCTTAGAAACTTTGTCAGAACTAAGTTTAGGATTCTTTTGAGCCACCATAGTAGCAGATGCCTTCTAGTTTTTCTTGATTCTTGTTGATCGAAGCCATGGCCCGTAATCACCAACATTGACATTATCATCCTTATATTTTTAACTATCCTCATCATGACCAATTCGATCATACCCATAACAAAAAATTGATAAACTTTCATATTTAAACTCGATCTATAAAACAAATAAATCATCCCTTTCTAGCATAAATCCAGGAACTAAAGGGTGTTTAATATTTATGGCTACTCGAAAATGCAGAAAACTTTCGTTAGTTGAATACTATCACATATACAATATACTTAAATCAACTCACCAAGTTTGACAACTAAAAATTTAATGAAACTTTAATTCATTTTCCTAAAGGTAAATCATATGCCTAAACCCAGAATTCAATGATAAAGAAATCAATTTCAGCAAGAGACACATCTAGTTTCTATTGTATTAAAGATTGAAGATTTTTCATAACTAACCATGGACTTTCAGCTATAATTTTAGCTCTATCTCCATCATCTGGGGAAAAAAAGATATTCTGAACTCATGGATAAACAGTAAAAGAAAATTTAGTCTTCCATGCTCCTTTGAGAATATTCATTATTCATTCATTGTTAATTGTACAATCGTGATTATACATTCTTAATTAAACTAAGCTCTAGAAGTTGTGGAATTAGGGGTACTAACATGGTTTATATAGATATAGATACCTTTATTAATAATTAAATTTGTTTTATCATTATTTCTTAAATATTATTTTAATTTGTCAAAAATAAAGAATAAAAATGCAGTAAACATACACGTACATAAATACGGATAAGACAATGATAGCATTTATTCATCGAAACAAGTGATACAAATTTATTGAAGTAAATATTTAAAATTAATACAATATTTAAATATAAAAATACCATAAAAAATGATTAGAGAATACTAGAGTCCAGATTTACATAGAAAATAAAAATAGTAAAAAAAGGATCATAAAAAGATAATGAAAATTAGACTACTGAAGATGAATACAATGGTTTCATTCAAAATATCTAAAAGAATAAATACAATCATGACACTAAATCTAAGTTGAAAACTTATGTATTTGTGCACTCAAATTGTAATTACAAATATAAAATTTTCATGTCGTGTCTTATCGTGTACTAAATTGTTGGATATAATCACGATTCACAATACAATATATACTCAACGATCATAGTTTACATGAACGAATTCTAGTTTGATTTATTTTATTGCGTGTTTATTCAATTTTGCTTGATTATGTGAATATCGTTTGGCATTATATTAATAAATTAATTAGCTACACAGAGAAGTAGTATCATTCTTTTAAATTTGTCATAAATTTTAAAATTAGCTTTTGGAAAAAATTAAGGTCATCGAATTACAAATCTGAAAATTCAACCATTTAATTATCAGAGTATATCCGAATGCAATTTATTCTAAAACAAATTGTTATGATCTTTGTCAATCCATTTTGTATCATGTATATAATAAACACTCAGATAAATATTAAACATTTAGAGAAAATGATCCATTTCCAAAGTTCTATATTTCAAAATACCCGTTGATGGTATTTTGGCCCAGAATACCTACCCAATACGTGAGATACACCAGTGTATTAGTAAAATCTCATTTACACACTGCACATACCTATTAACACAAACTGACAAACAAACGCATACATAAATAAGGCAGGAAATTAACTTCACTACTCACAATTATTATTTGCAAATTAGGTCTCCGATTCTAAATAAGTTATTCATCAACAAAAACAACTGAGTCTGAAAGTTATATTTGATAGTATATCACAACCTAAAACTTAGGTTTTCAATTCATACATCTTTTCATTCTTCTCCTACAATATAGACATACATATTTAAACACAGTTCTTTGTTCGTATTCTTGCCTATCAGTTGCGACTTATTTTTTGATTCGCTACAATCCATTGGCAGCAGCATGTCTTGATGCTACGTTAGGCAGGCCTATCAACCTACAACACAATTTTCATGGATGTGTGTTTTGAAATACATTATTGTCACTAGCGTATTCAGTGCTACTACTACCGTAATTGGGTGTCTCAACGAAACGGTGATAAGTAAAGCGTATCTCCGAAACACGCCACTGTTAGTAACATATCAAATTAATATTTTGATCAGCAGTTCCAATTATGAGTATTTTGGTGTATTTGGTCTGAAAAATAAGTACAAAAGGGTCTTCACCTATATAGGTTAAATATACTCTTTATTGGAAGCAAAAACAATCTTTAAATGGTAATGTTATGCCATGTATACCACGGTATGCCACTAAAAATATTAAAATAATTTAATTAATATAATAATAATATTATTAATATTAGAAGTATAAACCCCTCTAAATTGTACGGTATGCTATATATATCATATTATGCCACTGAAAATACTAAAATGATGTAATTATTTAATATAATAATAATAATAATAATAATATTATTATTATTATTATGTTACTCCCTCTGTCCCTTTCATTTCTATACACTTTCCTTTTTGGATGTCCGATTCATTTCTATACATTTCAAAAGTTACTAAAAATAGTAAAAAATTTATAATAATATAAAAATTAACTACATCCACTACTTTCTTCCACTACACTTATTTTATACATTAAATATTGATCGACCCCGCCACTTTACCCACTTTTCTTACTTTTTATCATTAAATCACACTTTTTCTTAACATCCGTGCCCAATCCAAACGTATATAATTTCGGGGGACGGAGGGAATATTATTATTATTATTATTAAAATTAAAAACTCTATTTTAGGAGTGAAGTTACATATTAGGAGTCACTGAAAATCGAGAATGCATTTATTATTAAATTAAACGGACTATATTCATTAAATATTGAGAATATAGTACTAATTTTAAAAATAGAATATATATATTAGAGAATGTATTAACTATAAAATTAAAAACTAAGTATATTAATTAAAAATCAGGAGTATATTAATTTTAAAAATTGAGAATAGAGTAATTATTAATGATATTTAATTTACATAAAATAATTTAATAGACTAATCTATATTATACTATTATAAGCAAAACATGGTTTCGTTTGGTTGGTTGGTTAACACCTTCCTAAAAAATAATTAACACTTTCCAAAATAATTATTAATATTAAAAAGTTAAAAATAGGTATCCTAACTTTAAACTATTTTAAATTCTCGGAGTCCTAATCCTTAATAAGT
>PHNY01074117.1:37130-48122 GCA_003724115.2 Anethum foeniculum
TTTATGTGTTACATGTTCGGTACTTATGTGATTCTAATATGTATAAATGTATTATAGATATATAGTTAAGTTTTGCGAAAGGGTAGTACTTAGGATTAGTCTTTGACGAATAATACTTTTGTGTAGGTGAACATAGGAGTTCTGAAGCTATCAAGAATAGGACTCAAAGTAAGCCAGCGATAACCGAGTATCGAGGCAAGTGTATATCTCACTTGCAAACCTATTACTGTTCCGTTTATTTTCCATTCATAATGTTCTTTAATTATACTGTCTTGTGAACCTTAATACCTCAAGTAATTCAGAAATGAGCCTTACCCTTTGATGTATGTGCATTTAGAAATTTATCCAAGATTCATACTCGACTTTGACATCCTTAAAGATTAATCATTAACTCGTTGTTCCTTTGACACTAATGACAGTCATAAAAGAATTTGATTCCTTTTGATAATAATTCAGTTTGCGAGAAACCTTTAATTCACTTAAACCAAACATGGAAACTACTTTGACCGAGCTTTGCTCATTTGCCCTGTGATAAGTTTCCATTTCCTTGTTGAGATATTCTTATTCTTTTACAGTTTCAGTATTTACATTATACTTTCAAGTTGATATCATTGTTAAACAGTATTGTGATTGCTTTTCTATTAAGATTATATGCTTGCTGGGCTTTTGCTCATTTTCTTGTTTAACCTTTCAGCATCCACTGAATATGGAGAGACTTATCCAGACCGCACGTAAGAATACTAGAGGGTCGGGAGTTGAGTATAGGTAGCAGTTGGCCCAGGTAGATATCAGGGACTAGATGGGAGGTTCAGTGACGTGTTTTTGGGAATGTTGCCAAGCTAGCAGTTAAAGGAAACTATGTAATGTAACTTTTAGATCATCGTTCATACTCTTACCTGTGGAGGTTCTGGAGTGGGAAGTTTGTAATGACAACTTAATACTTTATGCTTATTGATGCCATACTTAGTATCAAATACTTAGTTTAAGTTAATAAATTATGCTTCATTAGTAATGGTAATATGGGTCTGTCACATTGTATTTGTTTTAAAATATTATTTAAAAACCAATCCCCATAAATTATACTTATTGGGCTAATTATTTTCTTTTAAGAATATAATTAAGCCCTAATAGTAATTAGTGGGTATTTTTTATGAAAATATAAATAGGATTTTTGTTAATAAAATTTTATAAAAATCATTAAAAATAGGCAGAATATTCAGAAATAAAATCAGGGAAAGGAAATTGGGGGCTAGGGTTCGTCCGGTTCAAAATCAGCTGTTTGACAAAGGATTACTCATCTGTTTGCAGTATTGTTGGTACCAAATTAAAGCTCGTGAGGAGCCGAACATTTTGATATCAGATTCGTCAAATAAGGTCAAATTTTTGGTTGAATTGTTCTTCATCGTTTAATTTGATTTGGGGATTTTCGTTCATGCTGATTGTTCATGAAACTAAATGTTGGAATAATGTTCTCGAGCTTGTTGGGAGTCTATTTATGTATATATCGTATGTGGTTATGTTCGGTTTATATGAATTCGAGTATATGAGTTTAGTCCGATTTTAACCTTCAAGTTTACCTATTTTAGTGATGTTGTTCAGTGATTATGATTATATGATTTCTTTCTTATGATCATCAACTGTCTTTTGCAATTGCAACTTGTGAATTTGGTAATCATTTTCGTAAAATCGGAGCTCGCCGGTTTTTGGCCAGACTTTGGTGCTGCTGTCATCGGTTCTTCACTTTTGGTATTGTTATGGTTGATTTTTTGTCGTAATTGAGTTGGTGGAGTGTTATAGAGTGAATTAGCATTGAAAGGACTGAGAGTACTTGTTTTGGCGGTGTTTCGGCGTTGCCGGAACCCAGCAGGACTCGCTGGTTTCTGGGTTCAAACCCAATAAGAACCCGGGTTTGATCCTTCCAGCACCCAAAATCGAAGTGTAAACCTCTTTCTGTGAATTTCTTTTCAAAATTTAATGTAAAAATCAGTATTTGTTTTAATAAATAACTTATTAATTATTTATTTGATCATCTAATTAATTAAAAATGACAAAACCTGACTTATTTTAAATATTTAATTATTTAAGTTATTTTCTAAATTCGAATTATTCATTTATTTAATTACTTAAATTTATTAATTATTTTTGAATAATTGATTAATTTATTTAATTAATAAATGAATTATTCTTAAATAATTTCCAAAAATTCTAAAAAAATCAATTCAAATTAATTAAATTGATTAATTAATTATTTTATATAGTTAAGTAATTTATTTAATTGATTTAATTGATTTTTAAGATTTAAAAATTATTTGTAATTGAATTATTTTTAATAATTCGATAACCAATGAACCGTTTGTCCAAACGAGACGAAACGAAGTCCGTTTAACATCTCTTATGTGCTTATGTGTATGACGTGGCTACGTGCATTATGTGGTTATGTGGTTAGTAATGCTAGCCAATTAATAATATAATTTATGTGATTTCTTTTATAAAGGGTTAACAAGTGGGTAGACGTTAGTTATTGAGACGTAGAAACACGTCAATTGAGTTTTTGTCTGGTTTAGTAAAATTGTACTTTTGGTTTATAGAACCGAGTTTGGGAGTAAGCCAATCAGTCGAGGTTGGACATAAATAGTTTTTTTGAATTACTTGCTTACCAGGCAAGTGATTCTCCCCTATTCTAAATTCAGAATAGTCAATTATTTATATTCAAAATTTGTAACAGTTTTATGAATATTCCTGTTAGCTCATTATAGCTAAATAATCTCTATTTTTTTGCAACTCTGTTATTCTAGTAACTGTTCTACTAGAATGTCATTTCTTTACGAGGGATAGATAGTGACAACTATGATGTCTAGATATATTCCATACAGTGATTCTTTATTATTGTTTTAGCAGTTAACTAATTGTTCGAGTTATTCTGCCATCAGCCAATGAGATCACTCCGGACCGTGTGAGAGGACGAGTGGTTGATGAGGAGATTGATTGAACCGACTCCTCTTCTTGAGATTGGAAGGCATAAGTGGCCGTTATGCAGGCCCAGCGATTATTATTTTTGGCCAATGTGTACCAGGGTACCCATAGAGATTTATGGACTAGTGAGAGGTAGAAATACACGGAGCCTACCGGCATTGCTTCGCGACTGATCATCGGCTGCAACGTAGCGTATTACTTGGTTTCCAATCTAGTTTATTGTTGTTAATCGCCAATAAAGGCAAAAAAAGTTTAAAGATTTAAATGCTTTTATAGTCTTTCATATATTGTTATCTTGAGATTGTTATACCTGCTTATCAGTTCATATAGCTTGCTGAGCGATTTTGGTTCACCCTAGTTTCTCTTGTTTAATCTTTTAGTTAAACCTAAGCATGGCCATCATTCGTCATACAGCCAGAAAGGCTGTGTATCGCGGACCCCTGAGGAGGGTTAGGTTCAAGTTGTCTGAGCATGTAGGCATTTTGGGAGTGAAGACAACGTAGATATTTGTTTTGTAACAAAACTGAATTTAGTTGTAAAACTTAAATAGACTTTTGGTTATTGGCATAACTTCTTTTTGAAGTTATTCTAATAATACTAAGTGGTTTGTAATAACTTTATATTTTGTTAGTTCCTGTTTCATATCAAACCTGTGATCGATCAAGTAATAAGTTAAGAGAGTCATGGTTATTTATATTTTATTATTATCCAGGTTGTGTTATATTATCTGTTGGTTCGTGACTCCCAAATCTAGATCCTGGATTTGGAAGGCGTCACATACATGATATCATGTCTAATACTGAGTATGTACTGAAAGGGAGAAGCTTAGTCATGAATGAAGCATAGTGGTCAGGTAAAGTGAAGATGGATGATGAAGAGTGTGAAGAGGAGCAAGGTGAAGATGTTTTCAACCCCAAAGAAAAACCAGACAACAAGTCCATATCTCTATGATCAAGAAGCTTTCAGAACTGAAGTTTGAAGTGATTCAATCACTGAAGTCAAGTGCAAGTGAATGTGTAAATGCAACAAGGGAAGATGAGGTGCTGCACATGTAACGAAGATGGTTACTTTGTTGGTGAAAGCAAAGGACCAAATCAAGTCAATGAGGACAAAGCCCATTTGGAAACACTACAAGATTTTTGAGTTTTACCTACCAATAAATTATCTGCCAATAAAAAATGGTAAGTAAAGATAACTATTATCTACCAATATATAATGGGCCTATTTATCAAATCCGATAAGTCAGCTTATTTACTTATAAGCCCGCAACAACTTATCGACGAGTGTTTGTCGACCCAACTTATCAGTCGAATTTACAACTTATAAGCTGATAAGTTGAATGTTAGTAAAGACGTACTTTTTTCCAACTTATTTTGATTTTACACTTTTTTATTAACTTTAATTTTAAAATATATATTTTTAAATGTTAATCTAACTTAAAATTCAAGAATTAAAATGATTATATTTAAAAATTATTTATTTTAGCTCATTTGGGAAAAAAAAATTCTGACTTATAAGTAAAATTATCCAAACACTTATATAACTTATAAGTATTGGTCTACTTATCACTTATAAGTCACTTATTCATTTTAGGTTATAAGTTACTTATTTTAAGATTTTCCAAACGGGCACAATGATTAGATATATAGGTGGGTAAATAGTTCTTAATTTTTTAACATTCTTTTCTTCTATGTACTTGTACTTTTTAGAACGCGTAAATCCTAATAATATATAAGATGACATGGCAGGAGTACATATCTAAATTGTAAATTAACAGAGAATTAAACAAATTGTCACTTCATGTGAGTGACATTAAAAAATAACTACTCCTCGTATCTATCCTGATCTATTCCTCATAAATAGGTACATGTTTTATCCCAAAGTAACTGCTACGGCCTTAGACTCCCTGGTCCCTCCATGACTTCCATACACTACTGGAAAAAAGTCAATAGACATTAGTTATGGGCCGATGTAAAAAATTTTGAAAACCGATGTCTAGGTGGGTGTAGAGAAAAGTCCTTATTTTCCACATCGGTTCTGAACTGATGTGAAAAACAATATTATACATCGTTTTAAGTTAAATAACCGATGTATTAGACATACTAAGACATCAGTCGTTAACCAATGTATGTGGTTACATATTTATCTATTATATATATGCATAAAAAATACCAAAAATAAAAATGAGCATAATCAATCACATATAAATAACAAAAATTTTGATTATCATTATCAAACTAATATAAAGCATTCCAATATATTCCAATATACAACAGAAATCAAAAATGTAACTCAAAGGAACTTAATAGGAATTCGCAGAAAGAGGTCTAGTGGCATTAAAAGTTATGCTTTTGTTGTTGCTAGTACTCTTGCTCCACCTATTTGTCATCTTCTTTCCTAACATATCAAAAAGTGTTCATCTTTTCATTTTGATTTGCAGACTCTTGAAGATGATGCACACAGTTTAAATGCACTCTTCTGAAAATCGGATGACTCCATCTTCTGAGAATCTTTACGTGCTTGTATGGCTCCATTACTTCTAAGACCTCTTTTGGCCGGTGAGTGTGAAATGGAGGATAATTATGACATGAATGAAGATAGTTCTGCTCATTCTTGCTGCTGCTTATGCTGCCAACAATATACACTAATGGACCTGTAAGAAATCATTATAGATAGTATGGCACACAAGGCCTGCCATTCTTCAATGGCACCAAAACTATGTACTGGAATTTAATAACCAGATTATTTTCCATGCTCAAAAACAAAATTATTAAATAATAGGAAATTGCTATTACTGTACTAGCTCCAGATAGCAGCACTGACCCACGAGATAAGCAGAAAACTTGTTCTCACTTAGTTTACCAAAACATGGAAATAGACACATTTATCCCGATGTTCGGATTATTTGCTTGACAGAATTAAAGGATAGACAAGTATAAACTTTAAAAGAAAATGGAAATTACAGGTTACTAAAAGAAGCCTAACATACCAATGGAGTTTTGCCTTGTCCCTCATCCGAAAGAACATGCCCAGCTATTAGTAATAGTGAAAACAGCTCTTCCAGAGTTTCTGTAGGATCACTTGCACCTCTATTCTACAATCATGTTAAGATTATAAGTAAGAAACAAGTAGCGCTAGAAAAGAGCATATCTGCTTTAATATATCCGATATCATGTGACGTTGGATGTTTCTTATCTCTTTTTTTCTGTTGTAGATGTTATCTTATTTTCTGATTGTCCCACTAGTTCCTTTCAACCTCTCTTTGTCTTGAGCTGTTTTGGATCGTTATCGGCAATGCGGCAATTTTCTAATATCAACGCAAGGATAAGTTAAAAAGAACGAGCACAGTAAACAGAAATAAGTAAAAGAATAAATACAACAATAATGAAGCTATCACTGAATATGCCATGGCCCAACGGAAACCAACACCCATTTACCAAACTATCAAAAGTTAACCAAAGAGAGAGTTGCATACAGTCATACAAAAAATAACAGAGCTCTACAAAATTAGAGAGTTACAAAAAAAACACAAACATATCAAATGAATTACAAGTACAAACAGAAGTAGAGACTTACAAGTGTAAAAAATGAGCCAAACAAGCACAAAAGCTTAATCCAACCACAAGCACAAACAGAGCTCTACAAATATTACAAAAAAAAATACAAAGTTGAAACAAAAACAAACATACCAAAACAAAAATTACAAAAAAAAAACAAACTGAAGAATCACTTACTTTAGGGAGGACCCAAACTGAATAATCAACTAATCTGTTAAAAAAGTTCAATTAAAAATCAAAATTTAAATTTTGAAACGAAAATTAGAAAAATACGTACTAATTTGACCGGATAAAGCCTCCTATGCAACCAATCCACTGATCTAGAGCCTCCTCTGGAAACAATAAACAAAAAATGCAACATAGATTTCGACCTAATTAAGATTCGACCATGGGGGTTTTTGAAATCTAGGGTTTGAATTTGGGGGTCTGTAAGCTAGGGTTTGAATTTAGGGATTTGAGTGAATTCGGGTTCTTGAGTGAGTTTGTAACGTAAGATTTAGGGGTTTGTTCTTGTGTCTATTCTTCAAATGAAAAGTGCGATGAAATGGAAGTGAGTGAGCTGCGTGGGGGGTGGGGTGTGTGTGAAGGGGGAAATAAAAAAATAAACAGGGAAATGTTTGTAAGGGGGAAGTGTAGAAAAGAGTTATCGGCGTGTTTTTTTATTTTTTTAAAAGGGATTGAGACATCGGTCTTAACTATAACTGATGTCTAAAAATATTTTTAACATCGATTATAGTAAAACTGATGTAAAACACATCTTTAACATCAGTCACCAATACAACAGATGTTAAATGAGTGATGTAAAACACATCTTGAAAAAAAAATTAAAAAACTTTTCTCAGCAAAAATTTTCTTACAAATTAAAATTTTTTGTTTTATTTTAATTTTTATTATAAATTATCAATAATTTGCAAAAGAAAAAACTTTTCTTAAGAAAATTTTTATTTTTCGAAGAATATCTTACGGTTTTTTTAAAAAAAAAATTCAAACAATGTATTTTCTGCAAAATTATATTATAAAAAATATTTTATAGTAAAAATATTTTTAGGATTAAGTTATTTTGAGATGAGTCCATCTTGCATAGTGTTGTAGATAATTACTTGTAGATTCTTTAAATTTCAAGTACCAAATCTTCGACCATCCGAGTCTAATTTTCCGGCTCATAACTCTTTTTTTTATAAACCAATACAGGCATTGTACTTGGAATCGAAATTCTAAAATAAAATAAGAAATTATGTCTCTCCGTTATATACTATTTCTCCAATTCAAAATATTACATTTTATATTTATTTCATAAAACATACATTGTTAAAAAACTTTTGTGCTTGAACTTGATTGGCGAACATCAATCGCTTAATTTAGATTTAATGCGAATCAATTAATTGAATTGAAGTATCAATCTGCTTAATTTTGAATTAATGAATTTATTAATGCCAATAAAAGTAATACTTATATAAGGAAATGTTAAAGGACCTATTCCAAAACCATTCTCAAATGGTGACACTAAGACGCATATTTGGGTACTTTGCGATCCCGCGTGTATAATATACTTCCATAAATTAAAATCTAATAAATGTTACGCCACGTCATTCTAAAAAACTTTTGAAAACGAATTTGAGTACTTAACACTGCTTTTTGTATAATTTTTTTGATCAAAAGTATACAATTACGAAATCATTTATCAAAATCTATCTTAGTTAGGAGAGAATAAACAAAATTTTAGAATAAATACAATAGATTTAAAAATATAATTTATAAAAGGGCGAGACGGGAAATAGGTCTGGTGATAATGACTTACTCTTATTGTCATAGATTTTGAATTTAATTTTTGTACATTCCGAGATTTATTAAAACAGTTGCATAATTTAGTTGATTAAAGCTTACACCTCGTGCCAATTTATGTATTTTTATTTATAATGTATATAATTTTGATAAAATTTTAATGTGAATGGTTAAATACTAAAATTAATAATTATATAATTCTAATTTTAATTTTATGAGTACAATTTCAGTTTAGATCAAATAGTATAATATAGTATATGATTAATGATATTTGAATCATCAACTTTATTTTTATTTATATAAATAAAATTATAAATGATTGTTGTTAGCGGGATTCAAACCTGAAATTTATTCGTATCATTATAAATAATAATATAAATATTTGTCATTTGAGATTCGAACTTGAGAACTTAGGTCATATATTATTTTAATATTTGGATCTAACAGTTCTCATCATTTGATTAAAAAGATCTAACGGTAGTGACTGAAAGATAGAACCAAACTGAACTGAACTAAATTGTACCAATTATTATAGTTTAGTATCGATTAACTTGAGGTTTTTAGAATAAAGATAGTACCTGACATTGGTAGTCCGATGCTAAGGTTTTTCTTTTATTTGTTTTTTATTTCAAGATTGCTGAGGTGCATGATTACATCTTTCGGAAATCAGAACTAGTTCGTTTATGTACTGATTTGTAATATATCGAACGATTTTTATAAAATTATATAATTTATCAGTGATTTATCAACAATTTATCAAGTCGGTCAAATATTTTGGACCAATCGATTTCTATAACCACACTTATGATTATTAAAACTGCGGTAATTTTAATTTTTATGACTATAGGTATTAGGAAGATCCATACACTTATTGTATTTTTATGACTATAGGATTTAGGAAGATCCATACACTTATTGTATTAGTTTTTCTTTAAAAAAAACAATATGTTTTTTAAGTAGTTAGTTTTGAAGAATATATATTCAATTTGGAATTATTTAAATTAATTTATTTTTTATAATATTATATACATTTGATTATTAATTTTAAGTTAGCTTTTGGCATATAAAATATTTTAATTATTTTCAAAATGACATTTTCATACTTTTTTAGCACGAATCAAGTTGGTTTTGAGGAAGAATTGGAGCCTAAACAAATAGCTAGGAATTACAAAAATAATACAAGTCATTTTTAATTTTATATTAAATTGAAATTAGATGTTTAAAACAATTATTTATTTAAGAAAAATGATAGATGTATCAAAAATTTGTCCCAAAATTGGTAATAACTTTTATTAGATGATGGGCCATTCGTGCATACATATGCGCCCACAAATTATATTTTGTTATATATCATTTGGAAGTTTTGGTACAAATTTTTGGTACCTCTAGCATAACGACACCGTGCTTAAAATTTTAAAAAAGAGAGGAAATTATTTTTGGCAAATTCCCGGCTATTCTTTTTATAAAAAATTTGTATCTACCGGCGAATGAGATGATAAGGCTAATTAAAACAAATTCCCCCTGATTTAGTATTTTAGTATTTGACAGTTATGCTAAAACAAGTATTAAGCTTTACTGGGTCTGGAGCATGGCTACTGAAAACTCATCTCCAAATTCAATTATAATTCTTGCATTCCTCATTTCTAGTGGCCGTGGCCTTGCTCTTCCTTTCCTTCTTTTGTAATGGCATCTTCTTTCTCTGTATATATTATTTATAGATAATATATACGAGCTCTTAATTATTTTGATTTTCTTTCATATTTGAAGTTAAGAACAGATTGTATATTATGGTGCCCATTTCGCAATGTTTTGGATGTCCTTCTGTTTTCTTAGATTAGATTGTATATTATGGTGCCCAGGTCTCTCTGGGTGCTCATTTTGTTGTAAGCCAGTCTTGCCATGGTACATGATCTTCATTATTTAGTTCTTCTAATTTGTGCTCGCAAAATATGAATTATGGTGCATTAAAACTTAATATTTATGATTCACATATGATACTGCAATCTTAAAGTCATTATTATCTCAATATTACTTGAATATAAACTTGTGGCTGATGTATTAATATTGAACTAGCTCTATAGCCCGTGCAATGCACGGGCATGCTCTAGATTACACGAAATGAGGTTATTTTAACTTCAGTTGTCATAGTCGCCTTCGACGAACTCTCTCCTGATGGTTCTTCATCTTTTCTCTTTCTTATCCATATTTACATTTATACTTAGTAACTCGCCATTATCAGTTATTGAATGAACGAGTCTTTAGATCTCAATTAGCTTCATCAATTCTCCACCGTCTTCAGTTGGTGTTATTCTTTTTACCCTGCCCTTATACTCATAATTTTGTTGGATAATTTAATGACTCAAATGATAAATATACACAAATTTATTGTAATTGATTTGAGTTTCGCTGATATATCTTTTATACATGGTTACCCCTCTTGGAGTAAGCACTCTGCATTTCATGTGTATGTCATTACCTCTAATGTATCAAAATTTTACGGAATTCTATTTAGCGTATGAATGTAATACGTTGTTCATGTTGACATATAAGAGTTGATTAAATATCTAAATTTGTGTGATACAAAGATATGTTAATTGGTTTGATCTATTTAGTTGATACGACACTTGGGTTGTCGTGTTTGCTCGGCATTTCGTTCACCTCCATCTCAGATTCAGCAATT